>CM030907.1:21606893-21894611 GCA_018136845.1 Heterotis niloticus
CTGTATATATATATATATATATATATATATATATATATATATATATATATATATATATATATATATTGGGCAGCGTGTGGCTGCAGGGAGGCATCTGCTCCGGCATCACTGAGCTGCACCTCCTGTTTGGAAGCAGCTGCTGCTCCACCCGCGTCGCCCACAAGAGCCGAGATGCACGATGAGGAGGTTCCTGTACGCGAAGCCTCTCGATGCTCCTTTCCCCTCCGCAGCTGAACCTTTCGTGGCGTTCGCGCTCACTTGTGTGCTGTGCTGCTTTACCGGTTATGCGGCCAAGCGGCTCTCTGCATCCCATTTGCAAAGCAATATTTAGTGAGCAGTTATGAAGCTGAACAAGTGAGAAAAGCCATTGCTATTTTCTTCCATTTGTGGTAGTTTGCAAACACCTTTGTGAGTTTTCTTTTTAAACTGAAACAAGTGGGGATTAAGGGTTTCACTTATACGTGGAGCCTGCATACTGGTACATATTGCAGGCTGTGGGGGTTGCACACAGTTATTGCTCAGAGAGAGCATCTTCTGGTTTTCACTTTCTCAAGTGGAAAGTCCCCAGGAATCACATTGCTCAGCGCATTGTGAAGGTTTCCCTGTCTGCCCTTTTTTCCAGCACAGCGACCCTCTGTGAAGACGCCGGTGACTCATTTTACAAGGCTGTGTGCTAGGCAACGTAGGCGCTGCACTTGTGTTCATTTGCATTCGAAAGCCTGAACTTGGGTCAGATGCAGGAAAAGGACACCGCGTCGATGCATTGCTAACAAGTCTGACTCAGAACGCGTCCACGATCCCCGATAAAACATTTTCACTTTTTGGCAGGTTCACCTGCTCCCTCTTCCAGTTGCAGCCTCACAGCTGCAAATGCAGAAAAATGTCCGTTTTAAACTTGGCCGCTTTTGAAAATGTTGCTCATTATAATCCACTGATGTAGCCTTTATTTCCTTTATTTGGCTGGGAAGACCAGATCACAACCTGGTCCTCCTCTCTCCCGAAAATAAACCAGAGATCACACTACATCCCAGGGCCCCCAGGAACGTCTTTCAGCCACCGAGTTCTTCAGCTTTGGTGCAGTAAGAAGCGCTTGCGGGTCCTTCTTGCCAGCCGCCATCTGCCTCCGTAATGACACCCAAGGACCTGACAGCCATTAGACTCTATTTACTGCTGTTATTTATTCACTTATTAGTTTCTTTATTTGTTTGTTTATTTTATTTGTTATCTGTATTATGAGCGCCTTCTCTGTGTGTTCAGCTGCTGTTCGGCCAATTTCCCTGTGGGGATCAATAAAGTCTCATCTTGTCCTAACTTTGTTTGTGGCTGCTTGGCAAAAGTGATATCCAACAACTTGCATGAGCTACCATGTTTTACACTGGTACCACGTAAAGAAATGAGGGCAGCAAACTGTCCTGGCCACCTCTGTGGAACCCAACACAATAATAATAAAGTGTTTAGCACTGCATTTGCTATGAACCTGTTGGCTGCAAAAGCTCAACAAACCCAGCCAGGTGTATGGAGCTGCTTTCGGGGCCTACCTGGTGGCGCTGTATTTTCGGACCACACGGGGAGGAGATTTCCAAGAATTCTTTCCAAATTGTCACAAGTCACAGCTCTGTCCCCGAGAGAGCTCATCTGGGTGCTCTGTTGCTTCCGTCCTGAGCGCAGTGCATCCCCCTGGGCCTCTTCTGACCGATACAGGCATGCTGAACAGGGTACTGCTGCACCCACGACCGCCGACACACCTGGTCTTTCCCCCGGGCCGCAGTAATGCCGCACTCCAACTTTCTGGTCACTCTTTTTCGCGTGCACTTTCAGTCCTTGTTTGGTTGAATTTGGCCGTACGTTCCTGTTACGGTCAATGCTCAGGGATGCTTTCATATTTTAACCCGTGTGCATGTTTCCCTCTACAGGGCGTTGCCAGAAGCCTAAAGGCTAGAGAACTAATTTTGTGGCCAGAACAACGGCACCTCAAGAAGGGCTCAAATACTTCTCGAGCGTTTTTGAGTGCTGAGCTGCTCTCTCGCACAAGCTTCCCCCGGTCAGTGTGAGTGCATGTACAGTCTGGTTAAGCCCAGCTCCGGGTCAGCAGAGCCACGGGTTCCTGCCAGAGCTGCAGGAACAGTCGGCGCAGGGCTAAAAGGCGCTCTGCACACTGACGACAGACAGCACGTCCACCCACCAGCACACCATTTCCGCCCAAACAACGCGCCGGCACCACTGGGCTGTGAACGGGACAATTCAGTTCCCAGGCACGCAATTCAAAGGGAGGCAGCAACATGAAAGGATCGCTGGGTGTCAGCTGAGGCCCAGATGCACAAATGTAATGTGCGTTCAGCAGGGTTTTCATCACTGTTTCACAATGCCTTTCAGCTCCGTGCATCACAGTCTGCCTCTCAGTCTGCATCGTTTTTTGGGTCCCGACCCCCAGTGCCACCTGGCAACCCAATTGCAGCTGGAACCAGAACTGGGCACCGCATCCATCAGAAATGTACATGGATTTCAAGGCCCATCTTGTTTTCTGAGGCATATGAATGAGGCCCAGTTATCGATGCCTTAAAGTGATGTGGACCCCTGCCACTTGTCAGCAATTTACAAACGCGCTCCAGAAGCTTCTAGAACAAAATCTACAGCATGCATGCACTGTCTTCGTATGGGCTGTATTTACAGATACCACTCGATTATTCGAACGCATACTTTTGTTTTAGGGACAGAAAATCATGTGAGGACATTGAGGTTAAATAGAGTAACGGTTACTGCGTTGCCACGTTTCCTTCATTTCTTGTCTTGCAGATTCAAGCCTTTACAGGAGGATGTGACTCCCGCAGTTTCCCCCGCTGTTATTTTTCCATTTTGTCTGCTGGGTTCAGAGACCTCTTATTCAACTCGCCCCTGAGACCTTTTGCTGCCAGGAGCTGTTACTACATGGACCAAAGCCGCTGGTTTCCTGAAATGCTTGGCAGTTCTGCTACAGTTGCCATGGCTACCCAGTTCCCTTCCTCTGAGGGATTATTGATTCCAAATGGGATGGAGCACGCTTGCTCTTGCCTTCCAGTTCTGCTCTCAAATTCTACTTTACAGCATGAATTATTCAGCTTTTTTAGGCCTGTGTTGTGTGTGGGCGAGGGCTGGGAGTGCTGTGAGCTGTTAGCTTTACAAGTGGTTTGTGGGGGAGTCCGGTAGCAGCCCTGACCTCTGCAAGGTTGACTCTACCGTGCGGTTCAAAACAGAAAAAGAAAAGCTGCCGTGTTTCGGGAGGCTGACATTGCAAGGAATGCCGTGCTTTCGTTTTAGCACTTTTGCTCCAAGTGGGTAGCACGGTCAGCAGGAGGAGCAACTGTGTGCCCTGCGCGAGGTGCAACGGCGTTGTCCGAAGGAGCTTTTTGCTGCAAACCTTTTCCTGCTCAGGGTCATCTGGACCAAACGGTGCTCTTAGCCCTGAGCAACCCACGGCGTCTACAGAAACACGAGGAAAGAAGACCTTCCGCAAGCAAACCTCCTCAGACGGAGCAGCACGCGAGAGAGCCGGAGTACAGCTAGAGGGAGAGGAAGAGACCGACCGTCACTGTGCGACTGCGGCACGGGAGACGGGGACAACAAAGTGACGCCATCGTCATCCGAGTGGCACCGAGCCACTGACACCGTGAGAAGTCACTCCCACGACGTCATTTCTCCCTGAGCTGAGTATCATGCAACCTGTGGAGAAGAAGGACTCGGGATGCGGGGCATAGACGCAAACTCGCACGGCAAAACAAGGCAGCTTTAAGCTCATCCAGGAACTTAGTTGGAGCCAGAAGATTAACACAGATTTGCGCTGCCCTCGCTTGAAGCTTAGGCTAATGGAGGCTTTGCGGAGGCTTTTTCGTCGGGAAGCTGAGGAAGCCCCGCGCACGTCTGTTGTTCCCCCTTCCAGACAGCCCCAGCGCCCTCGAACGTGCAGTAAACGCAAAGCTGCCTTTCATTGTGCCACACACACTGTCATTTAGTCATTTGGCCTTCAGGAGTCGGGCCGCACGTTTGCGCATCAGCAAAAGCCGCACTGAGGCCAAGAACAAACCGAGCAACGGAGTCGCGAGCGAACGCCACGGCGGCGTGATTCTGCCCAGACGCCGCGCGGTCGGCCAGGGACGCAGACTACGCGCGAGGCGGGGGGACGCGCCGACGGTGCGTCATTCCATCGTAATTGGACGGGGGCGCATTTGCGGCTTCAAAGCCTTGCATTTTTGATAAAGACATCAAAGGAATGTTGTTATATGAAATGACCTTGGCGGTACAGTTGTAAAGCGAAACACGACAACAGGCCGGTGGTGCTTTGCTACTGTCATGTTTATTCATGTGCGCGACAACTGCCGAAGAGGAGTCTGCGCACGCTAAGCGGCAGAAAAAGATCAAAGTTTGAGCAGCGAGTCGGGAGGGACACGGGGGGGATTGGCAGCAGTTTCACAGCAAGTGCAGGGATTATGGGGAAGCACGGGGACAACGGCCGTTGTGGGGAAGTGGCCACGGCCGTCACTCGGCCACTTCATTTGTGCTGGAGGTGGAGGCGTCTGTAAAGAAATAAAGCAGCACAGCTGGATCTGCTCGGGTCATTCCAGCAGAAACATCTTCGTGAGTCCCATTACAGCGAACCACTTTGTCCTTCCATAGCAGATGACGGACAGAGACGGTTAAGACGTGCAATAGACTGTATGTTTGCTCGACTGCCTTTGCCAAACACGTGTGGCTGTGGTTTTCTTATCTTTATGTCCTTTCAAAAACAAAAAGGATTCAATGGCTCTACTGAAGCTCAGAATATAGCCTGAAAGACTTTCTGAGTCCATAGGGGTTAAAAATGTTTGCAGTCAGAAGCAACGAAAAGTAGAAAAGTTATTTACATTTTAATTTAATTCTTCATCGCTAAAGGAATTCCACACAGCGACCCAAACACAAATGCAGAAACGTGCAGCTGGGTGCTTCAAAGCAGCTCAACCAGATCCAAGAAATTATTTGCTCACAGTTGCTCCAGACAAGAATGTTCTGGAAAGTGCACGGCTTGGGCACTGGAAACTATTTCATACGATCACTTCCCTCTCCGCCTCGACTGGCAAAGACAGACACCCCCCCCCCCCCCCCAAGAATGTCAGACTAAATTCAAAACATATTCACACATGCGTTTGAGGGCAGCAGAAAGTTTGCACAACTTTGGCACTCTGGGCTGCTAGAAATCACCTGGAAACGTCGAACTTCCAGTACACACACGTCTGTGGATAGGAAGGTAGCGCAAAAGAAACCATTTTTCAAAAAGAACTGTGTGAAAATATGCCAGAATGCGTGAGTAACAACCGCCTGAGATGCGGGAAAAGATTTTATGCCCGGACGACCAAAACAGGGTTCATTATCCGAAAATCAGGGCCTGCCGTATTTGGCATAAGGCCGAAAGAGTCCTTGTCCAGAAGCGGCAGTCCTGCGGGTTTCGTGCAACAGGCGGGGGGTTCGTGTGGTTCAAACGGAGGGAACAACGGATGGAGCAAAGCGCGGGGTAACTCGGCAAGAGAAAAAGTGAAAAACTGAAGCCAGGGAATCACAGTTCTGCTTTGAGCGGAAGGCCAAAGCATCACCGGAGCAGCGTCGAGGCGCTGCCGCACTGAAAGCTCTGCCTGGGATTCCTGTGTCGGGTCTGAAGGCTTAACAGCATTTTTCTGTTTTTATTTTTCTAAAAAGCTCGACTCAGCTCTTCAGCAGTGTCACGTGAAAAACCGAACTTCTGAATTCTTTGGCTGTGTGCATTTAATCTGCCTGTCCGGCTTTGTGTGACGGATTGCATGCTGGCTTCCTGTGGCCATAAAGAGACATCGGATCTGGGTGGAGGTAAGAAGCCGGGACGGGAGATGCAATGCGGACATTCGATGGCCTCTTCTCACGGTCGCCTCGGGTCTGCACAAGTCAACAGGCCAGCAGGTTGCAGCAAACCCGCAGCACCGCTTTCGGCAGCGAGCGCTTCCTCCAGCCCGCGGGTGGCGTCCGGCCAACGTGCAGAGGCCTGAACGGAGGAGAGACGAGCAGGCAGAGGACACAAGTGAAGCATTTGGGTGCAAAGCAAAGTTAAAGCTTCACTGTGGATTTGTAAGGGTTAAAAGAATGAATGGACAAACGCCAGCAGATACTTCATCCTGAGTGGCTGAAGCTCAGCTGAGCTTCTGTCAACTGCTTCACAAATGCGAAAAAATGAGAAGAAACTTTTTGATTTCAAAGTAAAGTTGACAGCAGATTCACGTTCCGGTCCTCAGGTCAGCAGCTGTGAGAGCCTAAGGTTGCAGTTGTTACTGTAAGGCAGCTGCTGCAGTGAGGAAGCAGTTATTTTCCACAAAAGCATCTGAGAAAACAAAGCCGTCATCACTGATAAGTTTGTTTCGTATTAAACATTTGTAGACAAATATACATTAAAGCAGGAAATGAGACTCTGAGCCTTTATATTCCGTGAACAGTGTGTTATTATCAAACTTATTCACTGGCCTATCCAAAGCATATTGTTTTCAACCAGATTATGTGAGAGTTTTGACATTTTGATGGTTGCGAAGTGGCTCTATTTTATTCTAAGCTTGAAGGCGGACGGAGCATGAAGGAGTGATGTGGCACAGGAACGAAGACAAGTGCGAGGGCGCTGGACTGAGCGGGACGGCCGTTTGTAGCAGCCTCGGAATTTTATTTATATATTTGATTTTCTTTTAATGGATTAGAGCTGAGTGTTCCAGTGGCATTCCGGTCTCCAAAGAGTTTTATTTGCACTCTTTACGAACCCGGGACTTAAACTATATCCTTACTTCTGTCTTTCTTTCCCAACTGTACGCTGGCACAGTGAGCTTGGACACTGGGGACATGGCTGCTGGGTCACAGCAAGAACGCTTTTGCTGCTCCCGGCAGCAGCGCCGCAGTACTGGGGTAAAAGATCGATGTGACGGCGGTCACGTTTGCGTTCATCTCCACCCCCCGGTAGGCAGGTGCGACCTGAACAACCGCATTCACGACAGCATGTCGCAGTGGGAGCTCAGCCTTCCAAGAGATTCTTTGCCGGCACTCCCGTTCCATCACAGAGAAGAGACTTTGCTGGAAAAATGTCAGCGGTCCGCTTTCCATTTGCCGAGCGGCTGTTTAATCCGAAGAGACCCCAGCGGGTTCCCACCTTGCGGTTTTCCTATTTCTGCGGAGACGCTTGGCAGGTTTTTCGTTCGGACTGTCAGGTGCCGGTGTTCTTCCCCACTTAAGCACGCTAAGCTGCGTGCTTGATTCTTGCTTCCCTGCCTTACACATCTGACCGGGTCTACGGATTAATCGTCTCTGTTTTCTTCCACACGTGCGATGCAGTTGAGGTGACCCCCTTCCTCCATTTCAGGCCGCCAGATTCCCAGCAAGAGCCTCTATTTACACGGCTCAGCGAGCACATGGGCGGGGGCCTCCAGCGCACCTTGGAACCAAGCACCCTTCAGGGGAGGCAGCAAGACCCGTGGTTGTGGTGGTGGGCGCCTGTCCACCCCCCAAAACTGCTAAGCGCACAGTATCTTCAGCGGTCAGAGTGGCGCGATGTCATCCCTGTGGGCGGGGGTGTTTACTGCCTCGTGAAGGGGAGTCGGTCGACAGCCGTCCAAACGCAGGCCTCACATCTCAGCGACTGGCCGTGTGGCACGTAGACCAGGGAGCTGCCGGTGCACGACACGAGCCCCCCGCACCGCATCCCAGTCTGCTCCCCAGCTTCTACTGCTGGCTACAGCGCAAGGAGGGCTGGGGGCAGAGGGAGGGCCGATTGTACTGCCGCCGCTGCGTCTTCGCCCGGCGCCTCCGCTGCCAAGACGGAGGTGAGACCTGAGCAGAACGCCAGTGGAAGGGGTTTGTCTGTAGGTTGGGCAGAGCAGTGACTTCAGCACCCGAGGGGTAACTGCACGCAGAGGATGACCTCCCTCCCGACACATAAACAAAAAACAAAAGAAAGCCACTGGCAAAGTGAGCCAAACCCGATGCACTTCATAGTTGTCCATTCGACACATTGGTCGGGGGCAGGGGGACAGTACGCTAGTGAGAGGCAAAACGGAGGGCAGATTCAACTCTGTCCCATTTTCCCAGAAGAAACCGTCCGAGGATTAAACCATAATTCATAACGGTGCGTGCCTTAATGGACAACGGCCCCTCGACACGAGGGTCTCGCAGCCTTCAAACAGCGTCTTTTTTCCAGTTTCTCAGGGCGGTTCCACAAACCTCTTGTTCTGCTGGAATATAAAAAGGATTTTAGGAGAACCCAAGCTTCCCAAGTGCACTTCAAGGGCAAGAGTAAAAGTGGCCACAACAGTTAAAATCCTTCACACTTCTGCCTGAGCATGAAGCACTGCCAGGGGATCAAATGGCGTAAAAACGTTCCAGCTTTACCAACAAAAGGGTGGCATAGCTGTCACTTTGCAGAAAGTCAGTTTGGACTTTGTTCTGCTTCTGGTGAGCATTTTGGTCATCGTTACGATTTGGAGGAAGGCTCCACTTTCCCTCTTTGACGCTACATTTTTTTGCCGTTGGTCATGGGACCCTTTCCTGCCAAGAGATCATTCCTGCCCCAACAAACAGGCCAGGCGAGTCAGACAGCCTTTCCCACGGCCGCTTCAACCTGACGCAGAGAAGCCAGCCCCAGACCGCAGCGCCCACGCTGAGCTGCGCTTTGAATGTCCCGGCCCCAAATTCGCACGGTTCTGTTGAGCTGCTCCTCCAGCTGCTCAGGCTGGACTTTGGTTGCAGCAAAAAAGAGCGCGAGCCAAGCAGAGTCCAGGAGTGAAGAACAAGTGGTTCTGGGATTTCCTGAGAGTGAATCGATGGTCAAGCTGCTATGACTATGAGCGCAGCAGAGCACGGCTGAGGCAAACGTACTCTTTTTTTCACTCCAAAGCAGTTCAGTGTTGAACTACTGTACATACAGCTGGGTGTGTGGCAGCATCGGTCCTGCCTGTTTGGAGATGGGAAACAAATGTGTGCCCAGAGGCCACTGCTGCCCCTGAGAGCTGATGGTGGCCACAGGAGAAGCCCCAAGGCCCCCGCCTGACACCCTCCTCCATTATTGCCTCTTTCTGCAGAAAAGGCTGCGTGAAAGCTTTTACGGAGTGAATGAGCGCAGCAAAGCAGCATCTGCTGGTGAGAGGCTGTGGTCCACGCCCGGCCAATTCTGTTTGCAGTCCTGGCTGCAGCACAGCGAACAAATGGAAACGAAAAACCAGACTGGGAGCAGAAAGGAGCCAACGGTCGTGACGGAGCCAGAGGCCGTGTGCCGCCTGGCGTCTCTCAGCAGGCAGCCTGCCGGCGGCCCGGCTCTCCCCAGTCCCGGGGACAGAGATCCGCTGCCAGGTGCCGAAGGTGCGAAGAACCGGGCCGGGTCGCTGCCCGACAGGAATGCTGCTTTGCGCAAGAGGCCCTGTTTCTTAAGCCCGCGCGTGCTCCCCGTCTGCATGAATCGAAAGGGTCGCATCGAGGCAGCTGGGCGACGTTTGTTTTCGCGCCAAATGCAGGTGGGCCTCCCCTCCCGAGCGATGCTCATCGCACCTTGGTTACATTGCTGATAAATCCGTAACTGTAGCTCAAATGTGTTTCTGATTTCAGCCAAAGATTTACGCAAATATTGTAGCACCCCCCCCAACAGGTGCTTCTGCAGGAAGGCTCAGCAGAGAAGAATACGAACAAATGCTGACCCTGATTCGGTACTTTTTATTAAATAAAGTTTACAAATTGCACAGTAGAACTGCCAGGTCATTTAATCCAGAAATCAGAAAAAATATCCATTTGTGTCCTTTAGCACTGCGCTAACTTTCCCAGAATCCCTCTGCCCAGTAGCAGTGCAGAATTCACTCCTTTGCAGATTCGTCTACCTGTGGGCATCGAAGGCTTCAGCTGGGAGGGGGAGGGCAGAAGGGCTGGGATTGACCAGGATCGACGCAGGACATCAGTGAGGGAAAAGAAACAGAAACCCGAAACGACCAGGGGGTCTGGCAGGTTCACAGTGGAGGCCAAGAGGGCTGCAAACACAAAGAGGACATGAAGTTCATCCACACTGGAAGGGTGAGGAGGAGCCGCTTCAGGGCCAAACATTTACTCATTCATCAGACCCTTTTCTCCAAAGCAGCCTGACGCTGCTTGCCGTTACTCGCCCGTCTGTACAGCCGGAGCAACCTCAGCTCATGCATCTCCATAGAATAGAATAGAATAAACCTTTATTATCCCACGAATGAGAAATTTAGGTGTTACAGAGCTCTTATCACAAGGGGAATATAGAAGAACAAGTAGTTAGTAAGAAGGACAAGAACAAATAAGTTAGTAATCTATATACACAAAATAACCCTATATACATAAATAATTTATAAATAAATTAACCAATTCAGACTGCGTTGTGCAGTCTGACAGCTGCTGGTAAGAATGACCTGCGGTAGCGCTCCTTCCTACACTGTGGATGTAAGAGTCTGCTGCTGAACGATCATCACCATCAGCAGGAAGGGGGATTTGAACCTGTGGCCTTCATGAGCAGCACCACAGAGCTGCTGGAAATGCCTGTGCCACTCGGGGTCTCTGGCTTCGGCCGTTCTAGGTGACAAAACTGTGGTCAGCAGTCCGCACACCTCCGGCTAAGATTTTCTCCCTACCTGAACTGCGCTGGCTCGCTGTACCGCTCGGAGGTGCACGGCCACCTGAGGAGCACAAGGTGCGAGGGGATGTGGCCCGGACACGGGGGACCACGGTGGGCCACAGGAGGCAGAGAAGATCCTGACTCTGTTGGCAGAACCTCCAGGGTTCAAGGTTGCTCTCGCACCCAGAGCGCCAGCAGAAACGACACGCAAACAGGAACTCGGCACCTCCAGGCTGTTTAACTGTGCGGCGTCTTCGAGCGTCTCTGTGTGAGCAGAGCGACATGGAGGGAATTTCCATCCGACGGCTGAGGTGAGGAGGAAACGAACCTTCTCAGAGGAACCTCCACCATCAAGGCCCCCTGGCCTCGGTGTGCTTCCACGATTGCAGATTTACTCTGTGCGTCTCTTTCAACCACAGTAAAACTTGCATTCATTCAGCAGAGCTTCGGTGTTGCTGTCAGCAATGATTTACCTGTTTGTACGCAAGGATCAAGGGTGGTACAGCAGGACGTGGGATTTGAATGTTGACAGCAGCACCTCTTCCTGCTACCCCACCTTCTGCCCTGTAAGCCATGACATTTGTTCCTTCTATTCTGAGGCTAACTCTGCCAAATTTTTGACAAACTAGTTTGTGTGGTGTCCTGATGCAGCCTGCAGTGCGACTTGCCGTCCCCGAGAGGGAGCAATGCTCACCTTCACGCCTCACACTTTGCTGCCACTCCGGGCTTTGAGGGGGACACACAAGAGCTGAGTGATTCATTGTGGCTAAACTGAAAGCAGAAAAAAATGGCAAATTTGGCAACCATTTAGGTCAGGGAAGGCCAAGCGAGAGCTGAACTCCAGATGGGTTTTTCGGAGGGGGGGCTGCAAGTTGTTTACAGTCTGGGAAACGGGGCTGTTTGAGGCTGATGTTGTGCAAGAGGTTTTCTGAGGTCATTCCCTGAAGAACGGTAGCTGCTCAGCTCTTTGTTCCAAGAACCCACCACTCCGTTTTAAACAAATTGGCCAAACGACAGCATTTTCCCTCAAACGTGGACCAGGCACCCCCTCCCAGGCCTAAAACACAGCTCCATGAAGTGTAGATGCCCGCAGTCGTACCCGTGGCACCGGAGGCGAGTGCCGGACATCCCGTCACGCCACCCTGACAGCGAGCGCGGATTCCGGAACAGCGGCCATCATTCACAGCGCTGGCAGGGCGAACCCGGCTCCTCCTGCTCCTTCCTCCCCTCATCCCTACTGGACAGGAGAGCGGCGGTCCGCCAGTCCGTGCGCATGACCGCTGGGGGGGGTGCGGGCGGCACAGAAGAAAGCCACCAATCTGGCACCGCAGCGCCCCCTGCTGCACTGAGTGTCTGACCCACACGACCTCAGACACCTTCGTGCACATCAACTGCTTTCCTTGCGTCTTGTATTCATGCAGTTTTTGCCTCTTTTTCCCAGGAGCCCGTGGCTACATCTGACACAAAGCAATTTATCGTTATTATTATTATTATTATTATTATTGAGATCAGTCGATCACTAACTAGCAAATTCATGAATTAATGACAAATAATTGTTCCACAAAGTTTCTGTCAAGGCATCAACAGAGGAATGAAAAGCACTCCTTTTCCGCCATCATGCATTTCCTAAAGCAGATTTTGCAGCCAGATCGTAGCCGTGGATACAGCAAGATCTCAGACACAATAAAAATACCAAGAGCTCCTTAGCGGCCAAACTGCCTCCACTGCAGCGCAGACTTGCAAGAAATCCAGTGGAAATCATCTAACCTCTCCCTGCTCTCTTACTGGGATGTTGGCTTTCATTCTAAGCTACGTTCTGTGCCACAACCTAGACTTGTGCAGCGCTGCCCCTGTGCCCGTGTCCCCGAGCGTCCTAGTGGTCCTGTGTGCCTGTCCCCGAGCCCCCGCGCTCCCGTGTGCCTGTCACTGCACTTTATCAGCCGCCGGGCAGTCGGAGCTGCGCATCTGTGTAAAGACTAAACAAACCCAAAAGGCCACAGCGCTGCTTGGTTTAGCCTCTGATGACCCCCTTCCGTGGGAGTGTTTTGGTGCACGGCAGCTGTGGGGGCTGGAGGCGGCGGGGGGCACCAGCACAGGGTGGACCATTTAGCTAGGAAACAGGGCAGCTACACATAGCGCCGCGAGAGCTGCCCCCACCACCCCCCGGTTCCTGGATGTGGAGCGAGCTGGGGCTGGCGGCCAAGCCTGCTGGCCTGTGCACAATGGCGCTCTTTCTCCTTTCATTCTGCTCTGCCTCTGCCCCATTTTGAAGGCCCCAAATAAGACTTCTCCAGCGCAAAAATGCACCCAGCGCACACTGCCCTCCCCTTGGCTCTCAGTTCTTCTGTGTTTCTCCTGGAAAAGAAATCTCATTTCCAAAAGCAAAACGTTAATGGGTGCACGGGTTCATGAAAATGCGCTCTCTACTGTTCACCCTCATTCGGCGTTTGCTTCTAGAAAAGACCCCGCTTTTCCAATTTTATTCCGATTGTAGGAAAGCGCTTTTGAGCCCCGGCCTCCTGGCAGCCGCCGCCCCCAGGCCTCCCCTGCCAGACCCATAAAAAACAGCTGCAGGCTGGGATGAAAATAATTAAATAATTCGAGCTCTGTCTGTCATCCAAAGGGGACGTTTCCAGTCGCATCCCAGAAAGGCCTCACGCACGCAGCCTCCGACCTGGGGAAAAGAAACCCTTGTTCCCTCGCCGGACGGTGCATGTGGAGCAGATTTGCCGGGGTAGCCCCCTCCTCCCCCGACACGCCGGGGGCTCAGCACGAAGAACCCGGAACCCGCAGTTTGCTGGTTCAAGAAAGCAGAGCTGCCCTGGTTACCCCCGGGGAAGCTGCTTGGCTTGCCTTTGCAAAAGGTCCTAGGGTAGAAATGGGAAAATGTTCAGGTGTGTGAGATAGGCCTCAAACAACAGTGGCGCAACACCAAGTGAACTTGCACACTTGAGCACAGCTTCAGTGTGTTTGAGGACACCTGGAGCCTCGTGGAAAGCTGTGTTGGCAGTCGCAGTGGAGACCTTTGCTTCAAATGCAGATTTGTTGCCACCAGTGATCTGTGCTCAGGAGGAAAACAAGACTCTCACGATTTAGCGGTCAAACACAGCCCCTCTTTCCCGTTTCCTTCTCTGCTCTTTTTCCTCTGCTTTTCAGTTTCTACATATTCGGCCACTTCCTTGTGCTGGCACTTGTGTTCCAGTGGGATGTCTTCGTCTGCAGGTTCTCATACAATAATGAAGTACAAAGCTGCAAAAATAGTTTCAGAGCACATAAACCTGCTCCTCCGGCGTAATAACATTGAACTCGGAGTCAGCAGCCAGTGGGGCCCATTTAAAACGTTGCAATCTCCTGTTCAAACGGATGTTTCACCTCAGGCACCTCCAGCAAAACATCTTCAGGTACCGGAATGAACAGCCCTTTGTACACAAGTGCACACCTGCAACTCCCAGGCTACCTGTTGCTCTTTGACGTTAGAAAGGCGAAGCCGTGCACAGAGGGAAGAAGACTGTGCTAAAGCGTCGGGGAAGCAGCGTTCCAAACAGGCGGCGCAGTTCCCAGGAGCTGAGAACTTCCACCTCCCAGAGATGAGGTCCTTCTTTGCTTTGTTTAATGAGAGGGTAGGAAAGAAGGAACTGGCAAAAGGGCCAAACCAGGGAAAACAAAGCGTGAAACGTCACTCGCTGGCCCTGCGGACGTTTTCGACAGACTCGCCGCGCAGAATCCGAGGGGGGCAAGAGTGGAGCCGGGTCACTTCCAGAAATTCTTGGTTGCACCACGTTTTTAATGAAAGCCCTCACAGCGTTCTCTTTCCCCAGCCACCCTGAGACCTGACCACAGAGCACCTGGCTTTTCCCAAACGCTTTTTTACCAGTTGTTCAGCAAAGAGGAGGCTCTACGGCACAGAAGCTGTACTCCTTACACCACCACGTTATAGGTATGCCCTCGTGTACTGTATTTTGCTGTACTTCGCTAAGCGTTACTTTGCAGGACCAATGTGCAGTTCTGGAATGTCCTCCAATAACAGGAGCAGAAGCCCGGCAGGACAGTCAGTTTAGCTACACAACGGACCCAATGTGAAGTTCAGGAGATGCCCAACCGTCTGTTATTTATTTATTTCTTGGGCAACAGACGGGCCCCAGAAGCAGAGCTCCTCCAAAACCCAACCCCGGGTCCAGAAAGCATTCATCGGTGGGGCCCACCAGGCACGGCAAGGTCAGTTACCGGAAATTGAGTGGAGCCAGAAAAGAAACGCGGAGCTTTGAGGGAGACTGGGACGGCCAACGGTCCCCTGGTGTGCAAAACCTTCCAGGAAAGCTTGCTTAAACGGACATCATCCTGTCTCCACCCCTGCACCCTCCTCCTGAGGAACATTCCAGTAAAGTTCCAGATGTGCACTGCTGTCCACGTGTGCCTTTCTCACAAAATCCTCTGGACGACTCTGAAACGCGCCAAATACGCACCCTGTGCCTTCGGTAATTCCGTGCCAAATGCATACCCTCGTGTTTCTGTGACAAACAAACAGCGTTTACTCCATTTCAGATGGCATTACATGCTTCTGCCGTCTAGACCATAGGATTTCAACCGGTGAAGGGCATAATAATGAGGTTACGCTGCATCACACAGAGATTTGAGGAGAAAAGCGTTGCTTCCGTTTCATCTTTTCCCATCCACAAGCACTGGCCCACCTGCTTCATCTTTGAGATGTTTCTCCTGCCACGATTAATCCACAGTAAACGTTGAAGACCTTTAGCCATGCAGTTTGTTCTACCTTAAATGCAAGAGATGTTTTAAAATAGTAATTAAAGTAAATAAACAAATAAATAAGCGAGTGCCATGAACTTGACTGACTGACGAAACACAACCAGGGCCAAACATGAAGATAATAAACAAACCATTCGGTGTGGCAGCGGAGGCTCGGTTTGCTCCTGGACCAACAGCGCTATCTGCTGCTTTCATGAGGTTATTTCTAGCTCTTCGGCTCCTTTATTCCAGCAAGTTACAGTAACTACAGTCCCATACAGCACTACATTCCCTACAGGCACTCATCCACTTACACACCTGGAGAAGTGACTCATGCACACATATTTAGTTCTCCTCAAAGGTGTGGGTTTGGACTGTGGGAGGAAACCAGAGCGCTAAGAAGAAAGCCTGTAGATGCAGGGGGGAGTTGCAAATGCAACAGACTGAGCAGGAATCAAGCCCACCGTAACAAATGCAGCTGTGGGGCTACTGGGAAAGGACCAGAAGCTGGAGACCCTCACCATCCCACAGCAGACCATGATGAACCATGGTGATGAGGGAAGACGATGGCCAAGGCCCTGCTGAAGAGGGCCATAGTGAGGACAGCATATTGTGTAGAAATCATCTCAACCATTTGAGCAAACTGAATTTATGCCATCAATTCTGTATTTCCAAACGCTTTAAAGTGCTGCGTGAATGCAGCTAAATCCTTGTTTTCTCTACACTTTGAATATCATCAGATGAGCCATAAAATAATTGTAAAATTTGTGCCCAATTCTAATTTGCTAATAAGAAAGAAAGAGTTCCCCCGCCACTGATCGACACGCGCTTGATGGGGACACGGGGCCTGAGAGCGGGGGCCTCAGATGTCCAACAAAACATCCTGGGGACCCCTATGTCAGCCCCAGAAGCAAAGGTCCCATGGAGCTCTAATCAATCTTGCACAAAAATGTTGGTGTGATTCAAACTTTCTTTGGGGGATACTCTAGATGCTTATATTAAACAAGGGAAAAGACTGGGACTTTATTCTGCTGCACAGAAGTCCTTCAGTCTGTGTCGCCTGTGCATTATTCCACTTAGAAACACCCTAGGTGTCAGATGCAGGAAATGGCCAATTCCTCATTTACTCTCCCATTCACTCACAAGCCACAGCATCTCTTGAAGCACGAACGATTTACAGAAGAACACAGGTCCGGGTTTAACTAAATTTTACCGTTATAGCTCAAAGAATTAGGATCCAAATTTAAAAAAAGATACTTTCAACTGGTTCAATTTAAACACATCCCCATTTCAAGACTGTAACACTTCAATAATGAAGAAAACAGTTCTTGAGTCCAGCACTAAAAAGAAAAAAAAAAAAAAGGTCTGTTTTATTTGTTTCTCTGATCTCGTGTAATAGCGTTGAAATCAAGGCAGTTATGGAAGAGGAATAGCAACTGCCAAGATACTTAAAAAAAAACAACCTGCCATGGACATCTGCTAAACCTCAGGAAGCACAAGATGATCACTGGTGATCGTCTCTCTGCTCACATGTGGTCTATTGGCTCCTTGGTTTTTCTGGCTATGGACACTATGCAGGGGGGGGAATCATTTGTTTTTTGGAAGTTTTATTGTATGACAATACAAGTTCCACCCCATCATTTATAGAGTTTAATATGCATGTTTAACATTATCCCATCTTTTTACACATATGGCCTTCAAAATGACTAACAGCTCACAACTTGTTTAATAATAAAAAAAAAAAAAATAAAAAAAAAACCAACAGTATTTGGGATGGGTACGTTTACCAAACAGGAGAAGTCCATCAAAGTATCAAAATGAACTTGTCTGGATGGAGAATAAATAAAAAGGTTATTGAATCTATGTGAGGACATTAGAAAATGGGTGTCCTTGTTTGGATACAACAGGATTGATGCAAAAGGAACCTGCAGGTGGTGGCTGGAACACAGCAGGGGCCAGAGGTCACAGGAAGGGCAAGCAGACACTCCTGTCACTCAATGTCATCTTCGGTCAAGTTCTGTGCGCTGACAATGCGCTATAAAACAGAGACCAGGGCAAGGTCAGTACTAACATGGGCAATGACATGGAAGAGATACCGAACAAGCTTGGGGATCATTGCATGCAAAAACATGGGCTTCTTAATCAAATGGAGGAAATGTAAAAGTCCAAGAGTAACAGTTTACAAAATGTGAAAAAGAACATTTTTTACAGCAAACAACAGTCAGCATCCAGCAATCACAGTTCTTGCAACTTCCCTGCTTTTTGCTTCCTCCTCAACCAAATCCTGCTTCCAGCCTCACTGCTGTGTATTTTGGCCCATTCTTCAGGGACAAAACTGATGCCACCACAGGCACATTGTCTGCACACCAGGATTCCCAGCAAGGACCTTGTTTTCCCGCATTTCACCGTCTCTGCATCTCCAGGCCCACCACTCTCACACCAAACCACCACCTGTCCTCTTGACAACATTTCAAGCTACAGCTTAGCAACTCATTCCTTTTCCCTCATCTATCTTTGATTCCTCCCTGTCCTTAAGTTGCTTCTCACCTACCTTCAGAATAGTCCATGTAGCATCAATTAAGAAAACTTTCTTGGACCCAAATTCAACAAAAAGTTGCATAGCCTCTTCTTCCTTTGCCATTTAAAAAACAAACAAAAAAAGCCTCAAGTGCACTGCAGCTGCAGTTAAATGACCGCCTGGACTCAAAATCAGTCATTCTACTTGGGCTGTGCTGGAATTGCCTTCCTCACTTCAGTTCTTTCCTCCCCACTTCTCCGTCTCTGACAGGATTATCATGGAACGGCTTGAGTCTTACCTATCGGGCAGATCTTACCAGGTGGTTTGGTGTGGCTCCCTGTCTTCCCCGACCGTTTCACCTGCTGTTCCGTAGGATTCAGTGCTCAGCCCTTTACTCTTCTCCACCTACACTGCTTCCCCTGGCTCTGCCACTGCCTCCCTCTGCTTCTCCTATCATTACTATGCAGACAACACAGATCTCTTCATCTCTCTTCCCCCAACCAACACACAGGTTTCTTGGACAGCAGACCACCATATGCAACTCAAACTTTTCTAGACCAAATTTGTTCACGGTCCTCCTGTCAAAAGCTTTCATCAAGCTGGAAAACTCATTCATTGCATCTTCACTAGTCTCAGCTTGTCCACCTTCCATCAGCATGCCTCTTCCCACCTAGCACTCGTACAATCATAAATAAAAACAAACACCAGGCATGGCATGTACATAATGTGAGACAAAGTCTGAATTACAATGGTCCAACAGTTCTAATCTGTTTGGGTACAGCTTCTGGGAAAATAACAAGCACATTTAAATTTTTTTAACTAGATTGTTTGAAATTTGACAGTAAGTTGCAGGGGTAAGAGCTGCTCTAGATGGACTCAAGAGGTCACAGTTCTGACTCCCACCTTCTGCTGTTGTACTCTTGAACAAGATACGCATCCTAAAACTCCTTCTGGAAAAATTACTCAGTTGCATAAACAGTAAAAGGATTTTAAGTTACTTTGGAGAAAAGCATAGACAAAGATGACGAATTATAAATTGAGAAGCCGGTGCAGGCTAAATTATGAGTTTGTGTTCATCTGGGAATGTCTGCACTACCCCACCTGGCTGATAGTGGGCAGTTTGGTGAGGAGCATCTGGAACACAGGTGGTGGCAGAGTCTGCTGCAGAACCTGGAGCAACTGCTGGGGCTGCCCACAAACTGCAATGGCATTGGTCAAGTGGTCCACACCCTTCTCATAGTCTCCTGCAGCCAGAGTGGGAAGTCAAAAAGCACAAACCAAAACAGCAGAATCAAACTCCATTCATGAAACGCTGCACCGTTTGTGTGCAGGGTCAGGCTCTAAGGATTAACTCGTTTTAACTTTTTCTTGACACACAAAAATGACAGAATGAATAGATGTTGTTGTACTGAGGGATTAAAAAAAAAAAACTGTAGAAAGAAATAATGTGAAGTACTCGTATAAAACTTTGCTGAAACGAATGGATGGCCACGAACACCACGGGGCACTGACACTCGTTCACAGCCCCTCAATGAGCACTCGGTCTCTACAAGTGTACTGTTCTTCTTTTCATTTTCAAATGGAATTTCTCATTTATTTTACTTTTTTTTTTTTTAAAAAGTGCTGTCAATCACAAACGCAACTGCAGATGAGAGTATGTATTAAAATCTTTTATGCTTTAAAAATATTTGTTTTATTTCATGAGACAGCATGAAATTTCAACTCCTCGAAATGGCACAGCAGTGCAACATTTGTTCATTACAGCACTAGAACAAATATGGAGGAATATCAAAACTTAAAATTTAGCTGCACACACAATGCTGGATAACTTACTGAAAACTGCCTGTAAAAGTGAAGAATAAATATCCTTTTTAACTGTATATTGCAAGAAATGATCTACAACAGAGGTGTAAGAAGAAGGCCCATAACATTTTGAAGGACTGCAATTACCCCAGCCACAAACTATTTTCCTTGCTCCTGTCCAGAAAACGCTTTAGAAGCATTCGGATGAGAGCAAGAAGTTTCCGGAACAGTTTCCCTCCCTCCACACAATAAGACTGTTGAACCACTGACCCCTCCTTTGGACAGTGGTTCATCACTCAGTCTGTATGCCCTTATCAGTTTGTGTTTGTTGGTTTGGCTGTTGTTCGTTTGTTTGCTTATTTCTCGTTCAGTAACTTTTAACTTCTATGTATATTTATAACCTATGTATATTTATTTAGATTTTATTGCTTATTTATTTTTCTTAATTTCATTATTTATTATTTAAATTTCTCATATCTTATTTATATATCTTATTTGTTGAGGATGCCTGGAAGCAACACTTTTCATGGTCACAACACTGCTATGCTGCTGTTAGTGCACCCATGACAAATAAACCCCTTGAAACAGCTAATTTTGGCATTATTTTACTTCATAAGTGCTTTATTCAAAAGATTATTTGTAAAGCAGGTTACCTCACTTTCTGTTTTAGGTACTTGGAAGTAAATAAAATGTATTTTAACCCTAACATGAGCCCATGCCTGAAGAAGACCTGAAACAATGCAGGTGCGTCGGACACTGCGGCAAGTCTCACCCTGGGCCAGTAGCTCCTCTCCCAGCTGGATCTCCTCCAGGAAGAACTTCTGCACAGCTTCAGCATCCTTCAGATCAGGCAGCTGGGACACAAACCATACCGAACAACTCAAACACGATTCACACCGGAGCTTGTCCACTACCAGACCCATCCTTCATACAGTGAACAGCAGTGAAAAGGTCCATACTCGTCTCCCAGCAGAAAGTATCTGAGCTGTGCTGAAAAGGCACCATCTCACATTCCCACCACAAAGAAAAAATACTACCAGTTTGATTTCACTACATTAAGTATTCACATCTCTCTTCTAGTTGCATGAGGACTTCCCACTGACAAATACAGTGCTTGAATTTCAGTAAGTCGAACGCCATTTTCCCAACTCTGAATTTATGCCAATAATTCCCGGCCAACAGGCGTGCACTGACAAACGCCACACACAAGTCTGGCTCCAGAGGTGAGACCCAGTAACCCCAATCAAGGGAGGGCACACTGTAGTCTTTTTTGTGCACTCAAGAGAGATTCATCATGGACCATTCTTTGCCTAGACACTCCCCTCTGACCTGTTTGCCAAAGAAGACTCTACCAGGAGCTCTAGGCTGCAGATCTACCAGGAGCTCTAGGCTGCAGATGACATAGCTCTGAGGTTCATAGCGACACACAAGCCACAACGTCACATCAAGGTGATGATGGGTGACAGGTTGAGAAGCCCTGATCTGTGGGATCTGGATTAAGAGAGGCCCATTGACATGGTTTAGGCATGTTGTGAGGATGCTCCCTAGCCTTGTCCTACTAGGAAGAGACCCTAGGGTAGACCCAGGACACAGTGAAGGGACTTAATCTCTCAGTTAGCCTGGGATCACATTGGAATGCCCAGGAGGAGCTTGAGACCACTGCAGGGAACAGGAGGGTGTAGGCATGCCTTCCCAGTCTGCTCCCACCACAACCCTCTCCTGGACATGCAGGGCAAGAAACAGGAAATAATGTATTCTTCCTAAAGTTACATTTTAATATGACAGTTCATATAGAGACTTGCAAACTGAGCCCTGTTCCTTTGGCCTTTCCATCCTGCAAGAAGGTTAGTTACACCATTTTTAAACCACACTAATGCGGGTTCTTCTGCAGTATTTCACTATATTCATTTAAAAAAAAAAAAAAAAAAAAACACTGAAAAGGCTTGAGGACAAGGCAGCAATCATCCCGCAAGGAGTCCAGTCAAAGTCCATTTCTCAGTCCTATTGACAATCTGTGGCACTTCAATTGCATTTCAATGTTTGCAGTAAAATATTACAAAATATAATGCCGATGTATAATGCCATTAGTGACTGTAAAATAACAGAATTGGTAAAGGGTCTGAACACTTTCACAAAGCACTTCTGCAGGTTTTCACCCCACCTTACTTAAGAGAAAAACTTGCATGCAGAAACAGACCACACACAGAGATGAGAACAACATATGAAGAGCAGCAAATATCAAAATTTGTGCATGCATTAAGAAGCAGACTGATAAGTTTCTTACCCTCGAAAGGCCTGCTTTTTCCTTAGCAGCTCTCTGCTTTCTCCTTCCTGCAGAGTCAAGAAATCATTTACTCAGTTTTAATTACTAATTCAAATATAAATTAAAAAGCTGAAGATAAACAATATGTTCTGCAACACTGCTTATAAAAGGGCCTCAACTTCTGTAAGCAGACAGAATGACAGTTTACCAAATTTCAGATATTCAGACATCATTTCCAGGATGTATTAGAAGTGCACAGTGCATCATCTCTGTCTCAGTCACCTCATGTCACTTTAAGTTACCAACTAAAACAAAATATATATATAATTTTTTTTTTTTTTTAACAAAATAACATAACAGTGATGAGAAAGAAGGCGAGAATGTGACTATTTCAAGGTCAAATGGCTACAGGCCCAAAATCTGCACTTCAGTGTCTGGAATAAAACAGACTCCTAGCAGGTCAACGATATATCACCTTACAGTTGCTTTCTTCTTAATAATAATGATATTAGTAGTAGTAGTAAGGCTACAGCCGTGTATAATATGGCTGGTCCACTAAAGCAGCTCGTTTCAAGCACATGGCTGTAACACGGGTCCGTCCTCGGAGCGGCCGTCTTTACCACCGCGCCCCCCACGGCAGTGACTGACAAACGGAGCGTCCGTCTGCGCGGTCCATCCAGCTCGCTGCAACACCCGAGGCCATGTTTCCACACTGGGTCGTTAGTGGTGCATCTGCACCGAGTCGGACACTCACTTTCCCGCAGCCTGTTCTTGAAGTTGGGGTCGCTCCGTCTCTTCCTGTCGAAGTAAATGCAGTAGCCAACGAAGAGGGCCCCGCAGACCCCCGCGGCTATCGCACTCGTTTTACCGCCCATCATAGCGACCGAAAGCGCTGTTTACACGGCCAGAAACAGAGTTTGTGCCAATTGATTCAGCGTGAGCTCATGACCCCAACTTAACACAAACCTACCATGACAGAGAAAGAGCCACTTCCGGCAAGCTTCCTGGTTCGCAACCCCGTGGGGCTGTCTTCGCTGTTCGCCCGATGGGAAAAGGCAAATAAACATTGTTTTAAGAAGCGCTGCTTGTAAGAGCTGCAGAAACGTTCATGTTGCGGCTCATGTGTTGTTTTCAACCTGGCTAAACCCGCAAATGTCTCTAGTCGAGTTTTAAGTAATACGATTTTACACAGGACTTACCGGGGACAACTTTGAGGTCCTCGCGACGGGCGCCTGCTTCAAGGACCGCGTGGAAACTGCGCGATTCGGAATGGCGGCGCTGCCGGACGGCGTCTCTGTGCGTTTTGCGCTACCGCGAAGAACGCTTTCTCGGCTAAAGCGTGACAGTTCACATTCCAACTAAACGTGGAAGTTGGGAAGCAAAACGTTTTTAACCTGTTGCAAAAACGTGTATTTTGTATTGAAAACCTGACGGATTTCTACCATAAGCATTCCGAACAATTTCCCCAAATAAGAATTCATCGAGAACTGTGTGCAGGGCAACCTTAAGGAGCCAGTGGGATGAGCCAAGCGCAGCCATGCTGTATCATCATAGCTCTCGCAAACATTCTCAAGACAAAACAAGTCAATCTATCACCAATGAAAAATGCATTTTATATAGTTTTTTTTATTATTAACGTTTCTGATAAAAATGTTACATTAAAGCAATAAGAATTTCACATGGTTGTTGGAAAAAAAAGTAAAGCATTAGTAGAATTGGAAGCAATAAAAATTCCCTTAACACACTGTTTACTTTTTTGAATTGAATTTCTTTTTAAATCTTTTGTTTTTCTTTGACTGGGCATTTCCAGGCTTGGCTATTTCGCCTCTAAATGAGGAGCCTCCTTGGAATTTTCCTTGCCTCCGGGAGGCCGCCGAAGCCTTCTTTTTTGCAAGTGGACTCGGCCTCCCCGCTGACTTTGGGTTAGGCCTTTCTGGGGGGGGCACAGCCTTTCTAAAACGCTTCTCAGCCCCTGCTGTTTTCTCCACATTCTTGACGGAGCGCTTCACCCGAATTTTTCTCCCCTGAAGTTCAGATTCATTGAGTTTCAGAGCTAACTGCACAGCGTCTGTATTCTGAAATAAGAAAATTCATGTAACAATTAAAATCTTCCATGGCAGAAACAACTTTCAAACAGAATACAATGCATTCACAGCACAATACAAGTACTGCCAATGTGAAACGTTCAACGATATGCATACCAATTATATCAAGAGGTACAAGCAGAGGCACTTGTTGACCTGAAGAAATACCAGTTAAATCCTGATTTACGCATTTAATTTGTTCCTGAAAATGCTACACATCTTGAAATTGTGAATACTGGGATGCATTTTTACATTGTTTTAAAATGGGGAAAGTAATGATGCTTTTCCAGCTCACCTGAAAACCCATTTTTCCAAGTATCACCAAAACACTGTAAAACACTTCACAATGTGTACAGCACAACCCCACACACTGCAGCAAACACACCACATAGTTGCACAGTCACTGCGTTTCGTAGCAGAGGGCCACATATTTGTATAAGAACCGCGTTGCTCAGCAGTAGTAGTTTATAAGTGAACAATTTACAATAAACAAGACAGCTTACCGTAACAAACTGTTACTATACTCCTATGTGTCAAGAACAGTTGATTATGATCTGTCATGGATAACTTGTCTTTTTCACGTCTTCTAATCTCTTCAAATATTCATTTCTATTCTGTGCACTTTTCAAGCCTTATTACCCAGGGTTCTGTTCCAATACATTTTTCATTAATTGCAAATCCCTATATACAATTCTGTCTTTGCAGAGTTTGCATGGTCCGACAGTCCATACGTTTACATAAAATGTATTCATTTAGTTGATGTTAGGCTGCATACCATAATTTACCAATTTACTTTTTTTTAATATATATACACACAATACATACAAGTGTCATTTTTACTGTATAAATTCAGGGTAAGTGCCTTGCTCAAGGGTACTATGCACCACGAGGGTTGATACACCACTTCTGAAACCTACCTTGTTATGAAATCCACACAAGTGATTGCAAGGACTCAGCAGCACTTAACTGTTATTTTACTACTAGTATTGCATCAAATGGCCAACACATGCTGATTATAGCTATTCATCTATAAAGCAATTTCACACATACACCACTGACAATTTAGGATCTCAAATTCACCTGAAATACATGAGGATGGTAAGAAGAAACCAGAGCACCCAAAGGGGTGCCCACACAAATACAGCAAGAACATGCGAACTCCACACAGAATAAATTGAATATAAACCCTCAAATGCACAGATCAGGTGTTATGAGGCCCCAGCACTACCCACTGCACTGTACATTGTAAAACCATACATAACTGAAATCTGACAGTAAAATGCTACTCTGATCTCAGCTTTGTGCTCACCTCAAACAAGATGTAGCCAAATCCTTTGCCCATTCCAGAGTCTCTGTCCCTGACCAGGCGTACAGCCTCAATGCCACCACACTCCTCAAAGTGCTGTCGCACAGGCAGCTCCGTCACATCTACAAGTCAACCCAAATAAAGGCAGAGATTAATTACCAGGTTTGTGACCAAAGCTTTGGTGACTTCTTAGTGTTGTCTTCCACAGATGAAGATAAAAGTGTAAAACTGAAAACTTTTCAAGTGGTTGATGCCAATGCAAATGAAAATCTCAGAAATAACTACATTTCTTTAACCATGCCAAGAAAATGGCAACGTGTTTTAGAGGAAGCGACAAAACACAAATTTGTGTGTGTCATTTCCAAGTCAATTTATGAAAACTATACGTACCATATGGCAGGTTACCAACAAATACAGACTTCTTATGATCATGCTGGGGAAAAAAAAACAGACATTCAATGTAAATACAGAAGATAGTAGATGGCTTTTATTGTGGCAATTTGTTTTAGTACTTACAGAATTAGCTTTGGAGGCCAAGTCCACTCTGATGTGGAAACCTCCTGCAATCTCTGTACCATTTCTGTAGAAATTCATTAATTGGTAAATAAAAAAGTCAGTAACTGATGATACTAGAGACTCACTACTTTGGGAATCCAAGTAGTGATGCAATCAACACCATCAACGATAAATGCTGTCCTATGAAGACGCATTATTTTCCATATTCAGATCACTACGACATCACTTCACAGCATCAACACTGTATATTTTTAAATAAAACAATGGATGTATACTTCAGACTGTCAACACTTTGCCCGTAGTAAGCAGCTGAGACAAAATATTTGAGCTGTGCAAATGATTTCCTAAACTAAACTGATGTACTGACTGCTGCAGTTAACTATATCATGTTTCAAGGTTGACCTGCAGAGTCCATGACACTGAATGGACAGATTCTCACCAAACTGCCTTCCTGATAACTGAACTGAGGATTCTGTCTTCATTAATGTATAGACTAAATGATCTGGACTTCTCAGACACTCCTCATGCAGCTCCATTGCAACACTTTGGAATGCCCAGGTGCGGTGGACAACCACTGGTGCTTGGACCCTAACATTTTTTCTCCCATGTCTTTGGTTTGGGAGTTTTTGTTATCAGTTGCCAGCTGGCTTGCTTACATTCTCATTGGTAGAAAATCATTACCTAGGTTTCTCTCTTGTTTTTCTATTTTGTTCTGTATTGTAGTTGGCTGGGTGAAATTGCTTCAAGAAACGACACACCTTTTTAAGGCCCTCACTGCCGAATCTTCAGTTTTAAATACTACGTAGGAATTGATGCTTTGCTTTTTGGGATGGACTTTGCGTCTGTAGAGAAGAGGGGAAAGTGTTACAATAAATATTTTATCATCTAACCAATAATGCAATTCTTTGACCCTTAGTACTTACTGTATGGCCGCCACTTTACGAGACATTGTAACATCATCTCGTGTCTGCAAAACAGGTACATTAAAAGATTATTTAAAAATATTTATGAAGGTTACATACTATTAATACATTTTTTTAAACTAATTATCATTTCTCAGACAAGATGGTTTTCAAGGATGAGAAGACCACAGCTTACCACTGAGCGAAACCGAATGGATTCTATACACCCAAATTCCCTGAAAAAAACTTGCAACATCTGAAAGCCAAAGGAGAAAAACAAGAGAGGAATCAACATTATTTTCAAAATAAATGGAATCAGAAAGAAAGGGTGACACCTGACAGCTCACTGATACTCTAAAAAAAAACAGTTAATTAATCCTGTTAGTTCCAACACATGCTAAACATAGCGATGTAAACAGGTAATACCTTCTTGGTGCAGTCTGCAGGCAGATTGCCTACAAACACAGTTCTTTTGTTCTTCATTCGCTCCTCAGCCTTGCTGACGACTCTCTTCTGTCTTGGTTCCTCCCTCTCTTCCATATCCATGTCCTGTCCTCCCGTAGCCTTTCGTTTAATCTTCCTGGGAAATTTTTTCAACGCTTTTTCTTTATCTGTATTTTCTACAGCACTTTCCCTTGAAGATAACGAAAGAGAACACAATTTTAAAAAAGCTGCCTCAAGTATCCCAACAGTAACTCCTTGGCTATAATGTGTTGCACTGTGTCACTCACATCTTTATTTTTTCTTGTGCTGCCATCTCTATTTTTTCTGCTTCTTTGTTTTTCACTTCAGTTTTCATCCTTTTAGGCCCAGTATCTGAAGAGCTTATCTCTTCTGTTTTGGGAATCTGCTACACAAAATAAAGAAACCTTAGCTTCACGCATGAAACTGAAATTAGCTGCTCAACCACCTATTATTCCTGTAAACATCCCAATAGGACAAGCTGTTCTGTTCACCGGGTGCCACCTTTACATAAGTCAGGTTTGTACCTTTTGTACTGGAACAAAGATGATGCTGGGAGCCGATGGTTCCCTTTTGAACAAAGAGGCCAGGGAGCCGGACGCAGACGTGTCTTTTGTGGATCTGTTTGGGAACAAACTGCCGGACACCTGACCCACCACATAGTCCCCAGACTCGGCAACCTCTGAAATCGGAGCCCTTTTACTGGAAACAATATGAAAAACACTTCCAATAAAATGTTCAAATGCTGGGTAAGAAACTGCAAAACACTACTGGTCAAAAGCTCAAACTCAACGGTCCCAAATGTACCGCATTTGTTGTAACTTTAGAGTCTTGAGATAAACGGTTTTAACACTTTAAACAGGCAGCTTCTTACTTTGTAAAGGTAAACGCATCATGCACTTTTTGCGAATAAACAGCTACAGAAATCAAAGTAATGGATGTAGGGGAAGCGGCGCTTCACAGCACTCACTTACAGTATACATACAAATACGGTGACAAACTTCACTTCCTCCATTATAACGTTTCTTCTTTAAAGGTTTTCTTACCTGTTTCCTATACACTTCTTTTTCATCGTTTTCTCTCGTCAAACCTCTGCAAGCGCCGAGACTTGTTAGTTCATAAATTGCAAGAATACCCTAAAAAAGCGACTGCAAAGCAAGCGTTTCGCCAGCACGTTTACACTCGAGCGGTACGGCAACTAAATAATTCCGCTCGCAAAAAGCACCCAATATTTTAGTTCCTACGTTCAGCGTGGCAACAGTACGAGCCGCTTTAATATGGATCCAGCTGTGGCTGAATTATTGGCTTCTCGTGTTTATTACAGCTGAAATGGTCACATAAACACTACATTTTACAAGCAATTCGTACTGGGCTCCTGTGTCAGCCATGGCGTGTCTACAAGGAACATGACGTTTCAACACAAGGAGCCTCCCAACTGTGGATGGTGCCCACAGGAGACCTGGCACGGTAGTAGAGCCTCAGATTCAGTGGGGCCAGAGCAGACTTGATCCTGGCCGTGGAACAACAGACCCCAGCTTCTTCGTGGGAGACATGGGGCCCGCTAGGTAATGCCCTAATCCAGTCTGCATGTGTCTTGGGGGAGGGTACCTGGCTCTCTGTATGAACTTGTGTAAACCAGATATCGGATTTTTGTGTACATTCTGTCTTCATTCTCAGCATTAAGTCAAATCCATTCAGTGCAGTCACCAGACTCTGCCAAGGGTTTGTTTTGACTTCCGCTCGTGATTTTCATGAATAGGACAATGAGGCACAGCCAAGGCTCCAAGGGTGTTTGGTTGGGTGGAGCTAGGTGTGCAGGTAACCGTGTCCCTTCGGCCTCATCCACCCGTGGTCCTCAGCATCCGCTGGAGCAGCTGGGATGGAATTCGGCACCTGCGCCTCGAACTCCGAGATCCCGGGAAACAGGGGAAGGGGCAACAATTGACGCTAGCGGAAGAGTTTCAACTCCTCAGGGTGATGAGTGATGGAAATTGGTGAGGAGACCGAAATGAAAATTGCTGCAAAATTGCCAATCCTTGGGGCACTGTTACAAACTATACATACATTTTTATTTAAAATAGCCCAACAGAAAAACTGATTTGGCTTACACAACATATTACCTACATCCAGGATTTCACAATACACTTGTACGCTAGGATCTGAGAGTAACCGGTTCTTAGAAATGGCTCTAATATCGCAAACTGGAATATTGGGAAACTGTTTCCTTTATTTGTAATGAAGAAAATTACAATTTGTTCCACATTCCTTCAAGGAACTACAATTTCCCCAAAATATCCTAACACTCTGGTCCAACCCAGGTTCTCCTAGGAAAACTGTAAAACTGATGACACTCATCCCAAATGCTTTAAAATACCTATTTCAGTTGCATCAACAGCTAAAGTGACTGATATTTGTCTGTTGTTTATAAGCAGTTTAAGTATCATACTTTACATTTCACACCCTTACTATTAGTAACAAACAAGTCAAATTTATGTATGTTTAAAAACAAAAATAAAAGTAGGAAAAAAAAACCCAAAATGCACCTACTGTAATGGGCTGTTCCTGGAGGATTTACCAACTGAACAGAAGAGAACCAAAATGATGAAGGGTAAACTGTGTTTGAACCCAGGCCCCATGAGGCAAAGACTGAGAATGCAGATGCCGGGTGCAATGCTGCCACTCAAGCATCCCACCCATACTCGCACCCATTTCCAACATTTCTTTGACGCGTGTCAGCTTCACTTGGATTGCACTCATTTCTGCCAGGACTTTGGCTTGGATACTGAGCCAGATATTAATATGTACCGCTCATTATATCAGGAGTACGGAAACCAGCAGCTCAAATGCCAGGATACAGATGTTACATCTTCTATGAAAAAGTTGTGTACAAATTCAATTTAAAACTAGTTATGCCTTTCTTCAAGTTACAATTTATATTAAAAATAATGCAATGCTTTAAAATATACACTTCTGTGTATAAAGGGATCTAAAACACTCAAATTGTGTTTAATGTCCACGTAATGATCACTTCAGGTAGCATTCCATTTTCTACTATTACTACTATTTAAAGCATACTTCATACTAGCAGCTCAAATATGGCTGGGCACAGCATGTACACAGTACCAGACAAGATACAAAATGCAGAAAAACAATGGAAAAATTTCTACATAAAAAGTTACTATATAAAATATGTAACAAGGAATTACAAATGGTACATGAACCAATACAAACATGACTTAAAATTCAAACACTATTGAAACCGAAAGTAGCAAATCACTTAAGTAAATAAATACATAAGGAATAAACCAAATTAGTTACATGAATGAGAAAGTAAAGAGGAGTTTTTACTTTAAAATTTTAATGGGCAGTGCCTGTAACATATTACAGAGAACTGTTCCATAATCTAAGTGCATAACGGCAACAGCTACCGATTTATTTTCGGAATTTGCCTACTACTCTGTTTTCTTCAGGAGTTTCCTCCTGCGGTCAATCAAGGCCACTTCAGACTTCAGTGACAGGTAGTGACTGCGGATCTCCTTGAGCTTTTCCTGCAAGAAGGCTATTCTCTCTGTGGTGGACATACTCTCCTGGTCAGCTGGAGGGGACACGACACGATGGCACAACAAATGATGGAAATGCTCTCAAACCTGCAAAACTGTTTTCCATTTAACATTTTACTCTTATGCATTTTTTATGGTTTTTCCCTGTACTTTTCTTAAGTTACTTGGGTACAAGTTAAGACAGATAAAGCTCACAAAGACTGCTAAGGAATAAATGAATTCCAGTCTTTAATGTTAAGTTATATATCTGGTTTCCATAACAACCACTTGTATATGTACATTTGACACAGGCAACCTTGAGTGATAAAATTAATGAAAAACCTGCTTCTCATGTTCAATAGCAAACATTAATTTTAGGGTTAATGTGGCCTTGGTCCCAGTAGAATGAGTAAGCAAGCTGGGAACTGTGGGGCCCTACAGTTACAGTGGACAGCTCCCCTTGTACATACCAGGTAAGCAGCTGCATGGCTGCCGGTAGGGATCTGAGCCCCCCAATTTCCTGCAAATGTGGCCCGCAGGTGAAGGAACTCTGCTGGCAGACCTGACATCAGTAGCGTTGGTTCTGAAGGATGTGGGTTTGCCAGACGTCTCACCCAGAGCCACAACCTCACCATCACTGCTGTTTGCTGGATTGAACGGATGAAAGGGGGGGGCGTTAGCCGGAAGAGTAGCAGTCCCAGGCTGAACTTTATCTATCGGCACTGAACTTAGAGCTACCAACAGGAAAGAAAAGCAGCTACAGCAAACAGCTTAAGAGTTTATATGCTTATATGTTTATAAAACAGGAAGGGACCAGTAAAGTTTTGCGATCAAGCAAGACATTCTTCAGAGGGTTAAGCTTGTTGGTGACCATCAGCAGCGAATCCCCTGCTGGGGGAAATAGCTCTTGTCTACATGTGGCGTGGCAAACAGAGGGGAAAAATAACGAAAGCTAAAGCTCCCTTCTGGGGTACAGTACCTGCTTTCCGGCTCTTTTTGGTGTGTGCGTGTGAGCTCTTGTGGCTCCTCTTGGACTTCTTTGCAGGGCTGCTGCCCTCCTGGGTGGCCCAGAGAGGCTTGTGAGTCCCTGTGGCTGAATATCGGAGAGCAAAAGAAGCCAACTGCTTTTCTGAAGGAGGCAAAAGGCCACTAGCATATTAGACTGCTCATTTTGACTGTTCTTGTACGTGAAGCCGACCCAATTACTTAATTCAACCTCCACACCTTTGGTGATGTGATTACAACCAAGAGCTGAAGATAAATTCTTATCCACTGAATGCAAACAATTTCTTTAATATCATTTCTGCACTCTATTTTATGACACTTCCACTGTAACTTTAAGGTAACTGAATGCAACATAAAACTGTAAATTACATGACCAATGAATTCCAAAAAATATGACACTTTAAAAAAATGACAATTTTCCTGAGTTTTTAAATTTATTTAGTCCTTTTTCCAAAGTCGCTTTGTACTATTAAATTTATTACTGTCAGATGCAAACAAAGATTTTCAGCAAAAACCCACCTTCAAAGAATCGATTGATAAGTCGCCTGCTCACTATAGCCGTCTACCCTGTTAACTTACGTTTGGGCGCCTGCTCGGCCTCCAGTGGACTGCTGTTGCTTACAGCAAGGCTGCAAGCGCTGCTGCTGCTGGAAGACAAAAGGTTGGCTTCGAAGACCACGGGGGGGGATCCTGTGTCCACTTCCCTCTCTTTGTTCCCTGAGCCTTCTGATGCTCCAGTAAACAAAAACCACAATAATCTCTGGGCTCTGCGTTATTATGTGCGCGCGCACGCATGCACGCACGCTACTTACTAGAAGTGGAAGAGTTTTCTCGCCACATACAGCACTGCATGGATTAGTGATATAAAGGCAGCAAAGTTTAGTGACATACATTTTGTTTTTATCTTTGTACTTGCCTACAACCAGTTTGGGGCAACAAACCTGTGACATCTGCCTGTCCCGACTCCATTAACAACACTTGCGCACCAAATAAAACCACATTAACGGTACAATAGTTGGATGATTATATTATATATAGTGCTACTTTTTACTTTTCCACTTTTATCGGGTTTATCCTTTAAGACACAAGAGGTTTCAAAATCAAACAGATGACAGAAATGTAAATCTGTTGTGCCTTCAAAAATGTACTTTTCTTTAGCAATGACTTAAGTTGACTATTTTGAGAAAAAATGAACATTCAAAGGGTTGGTTTACCTGGCAAGCCTCTGAGAAGGGACTTTAGGGGCAACTGTTGCACAGCTCTGTCGCCGCTACCTTCCAAGTTAGGAAAGCCATCATCGGCAATGCCTGGCTTGGAGAATCTGTGAACACAGTGGTTCCAAGATGGGGAAACGCCCTCCCTGTCTGTCAGTCTCTCCATCTTGTGTTTCTTTCGTCCTGCTTTGTCCTGGGGATGGGCTGTGGAGATTCAGAATGACTGCGTGCTATACGCAACAAACCAATCGTGGAACCATAATAAGGTTACTCGTAGGGGATTCGTACGATAGCACCTTGTACATCCTCGCGTCTACGACGACAGCTTACAAGCATAAACTACTCCTAGCACAGAGACAGCAAAAGCACTCAACAACACAAGATGTAGCACAACTGCGAGATGATGCAGCCGGAAATGGCAGGAATTCAGATCCTCTCACAGGAGTCAGTGGCTCTATCTTAAGACGCAGCAATTCCTGAAGAATCGCTAAACAGGATTCGCCCAAGACGCCCTGCCCTTCCCAGCTCTGCAAACGGGGAGGTCACTGCCCACAGCTGGGCTGCGGCGATGCTCGACGCTGCGGCACAAAAACACCTTTCTTGTTTGCGCGCAGTGTTGCGTTGCATCGTTTTTTCTTGCCGGAAGCAGGAGAAAATGCAGCGCTGTTGTTGAGTTGAGTTCGGCCCAAGCGCATTCGGAGAAGCACGTCCGCCGCTCTTTTGGGTGGGTCGCACGACCCGGCAGACCCAACCGAACAGGTGAGCGACTCACCTGGCAGCAGCAGCCTTGTTCTGTGTAACGCGCGACGGGCGAGCGATCCGTCGGTAAGCACACGCACATCGAGTCCCGTCTCCAGCCAACTATCCGCGGCCCCCGGTACGAGAGACGAGAGGTCACCCGAGTAAAACTTGAGCTCCTTGCCGACGACAACGGCGTTATTTAAGCGCACTGCTTTGCATCCCCGTAGCCAATGCCGTCGCGTCACACCGAACACAAAAAAAAGCTTAAACTTTCCGATGAAATGGAAATGCGTTAAAGTTCGCCGTGGCGCGAAAGGGCTTTTAAGCGCACTTGGCTCGCGTGCGGGACATCAAAAAGACGCGAATGGAATCAAAGCCGCCGCCGCACGAGCCCGACGGCAAAAACGTAACCGCAAGAAACCAAGGGGCGGGGCAAAAGCGTGCGAAAACCAAGGGGCGTGGCCACGCACACGGAAGCCAGGGGGAGGGGGAGGGGCTTCTTGCCTGGCGCGATCGCGTTTTTTCGATCGTCGGCCCGCTGGACGGAATGCCGTTTGGTTGCGCGCATCCGGAAGACGCGGTGCAGTGCAAGGAGGCAACCGCGCCAGGTCGCTTGCAAATAGCGTACAGAAAGAAATGGAAACAGTTGATCCGCTGTGGCGACCCCTAACGGGAGCAGCTGAAAGATAAAGAAGAAGAAGAAGAAGAAGAAATCACACCAATGGCACCATACAGAGAAACTACGAAGGAAAATAAAACGCCCTGGCAAAAATTCATTACTTCACACCAGGGCTCTTCGCTTCGTCCTTGGCAAACTTAAGGAGACCTCTGTTCCAAGGCTGTGAAAGGCATCCGATGTAGACATTTGAACAATAGGAGAAAACCCACTTTGAGGTTCGTGGGTCGCCACACAGTCTTATCTGGGGCGCATTTGACTTTTTTAGAGCTCCAGGCCCAGATAGCTGGCTTAGTGAAGGAGTACTTTCGGGACGTTAGGATGTGTTTTACCACGGCAGGTTACACAACAACCTGGCAGAGGCTGGGAATGGGGATCGTGGCAGGCTGCACCATCTCCCTGCTAGCATTCACTATGGCTCTGGAATTAGTAATTAGGGCTTCAAGTTTGGTAGTAGGTGGAGAGAGGCGGCCAGATGGGCTCCGTCTCCCCCCAGTTAGGGCTTACATGGACGACATGACGCTGGCGACCACAACAGCGGCTTGTGCGAGGCGGCTGTTAGGAAAGCTGGACGAGAACTTGAAGTGGGCTGGTTTGAGGATTAAACCAGAAAAGTCACGGAGCATCTCACTGGTTAAAGGGAAGGTAGAGAAAGTTAGTTTTCTGGTAGATAATGAGGAGATCCCATCAGTGTTAGAGAAGCCAGTAAAGAGTTTAGGGAGGTGACACACTAGGGAGCTAACTGATGTGGATCAGGTGGAGCGGCTTAAGAGGAGTGTAGTAGATGGTTTACAGAAGATAGGGAACTCAGGGTTGCCAGGAAAACTGAAGCTCTGGTGCTTACAGTTTGGCTTATACCCAAGGGTGATGTGGCCACTAACTATGTACGAGGCATCAGTCACGAAGGGGAGGAGGGTAGGAGATGCGGAGGTAGGAAGGAGATAGGTGAAGTAAGGGGGAGTAGAGACTGGGAGATGCAGGTTGACCTGGGAGGAAGATTAGTGGTGCCCCAGGAAATAGTTAGTACAAGCATGAGACCAGATATAGTGCTGTGGTCAGCAAGCTAGCGGGTAGTTTATTTTATAGAACTCATGGGGGGTGGACGACGCACATGAGAGGAAGAAGCTCAGATATAGCGAACTAGCGGCGGAAGCAGAGGGGCGGGGCTGGAGCGCGAAAGTGAGGCCGGTTGAGATAGGATGCCATCGATTTATAGCTCGAGCCACTCTAGCGTTGTTTCACGAAATCGGTATCCAGGGGCGAAAATTGCAACGGGCAGTGAAGGAGTTGTCACAGGCTGCTGAGCAAGGAAGTCTCTGGATCTGGAGAAAGAGGACCAGCGCGGATGGAAGCGGGGCGGCGAAGCTCTGAGTAGGTGGGTGCCGGCAAAGCGTTAGCATGTAGTTGTGGTGGCGTTTAGCTGTTAGCAGGTGGCGGTATCGGTGTGGTTTAGTTGTTGTGGAGCGTTATATAGGTAAGATAGGTGGCAAGGGGGCTTCTTCCTCAGAGACGGCGAGTAGAAAGAGCAGTGAGTGTGAGGACGCTAAGGTAAAGGATAGGTAATGTGTTGAGCGACGGGGTGGCGCAGTGGTGGAGGGGAGCAGCTCCGGGATGCCTGAGCTGCGGTTGAGCCTTCTGGAGGTGTCGTGGGCCTAACTCGACGAAACACCAACGAAGGAAGGTGCCCACTTGATAACCCGATGAGATGCTGCACCACGCCGAGTTTGGATTTATAGTTAGTTGGCGCTAGTTTTGGTATGTTAGCCATTGTGTGGCGGCTAGGTAGGCGTGCTGTGGGTTGTCTGTGGGGGTTAGGACAGGGTACAAAGGTCAGATGGGTAATGGGATCCCCTTTATAATCCAAGCTCTTTTATTGACACTGTGTGTTTGATATGAACCTTAAATCCCAAAAGTATAAACAACAGCAACCGTAAGAAGAAACGGTCACAGAAATTGCTGTCCTGAACGACAAGAGCTCCGGGAGTCTCCTTCCACTTCCGTGCCTGTATTGTTCAGATATGCACATACTTTCCTTGAAGTATTTCTGTTGCGCCGTTGAAAATCTATTTGTTCAGCGAGTTAAGTGACCATCAGCCATGTCGGTACTCCGTGTGTGCAGATCTACGTGCTGGGGAAGTTTCATACCTTAAGAGGCAAAGCCAGACTCATTTGCTATCATAGTTTAGACCATCATGCCCAAGTCTCTCCAGGTCCCCATGGGTGTGTAAAACAAAACAAATTTAAATGGAACCAACACAAGACTGACACTACTGGAGGAACAGATCTGGAAACTCAGATTTCACAAACTATGGAGTTTATTTTGAACAGAGGCTTCTTCCTTACATTTGTACAATAAATTACACAAGATCCCTCTGAAGAATCTAATAAATACTTACGGGCTCTCTTATAAGCTTTGTGTAGTGTTTACTCTGTCCAAGTGCATTTTTTGGGAAGGATGCATAAAACTTTACAACCCATATACAAGTTGGAAAATGCTTAATGTTGTCCATAAGCTAATGAAACAAAGATGACATTCCAGGTTAAAAAAGAAAAATTACAATGGATGAAACTTTCACACAACAATTAAAGTAAAAGACATGCTTTTCACTCAGAGGATGTACACAAACTGCAAACAGTGAAAGCCTAGACAGAAAAGTTCATTGGATAAACTGTGCAGAATATTATCTGGAAACACATTTGTGAATACAAACGTATTACAAAGGCATACAGTTACACACAAGTGCCAAAGAGAACATAGCTTCAGAGCATGAAGAACACAGTCTGGAGTTCTCCTCAAAACACACACACACACACACACCCAGGCGTCCCAAGTTCATTGTTGCAAAAGTGTGTAGTAACAGTTTCCTGATTGCAGGATATAAAATAAAGTGTGCAGCTTGTGAAGTGCAGAGCCGGGATGAGATGGGCCCATTTTGGGCTGTCTTTTCAAAATAAAACTTCAAACTTGGTCAAATGAAGGCAAAGGAAGCAAATAAATGAGGCGGTCACCTTGACAGAGGAATCTGAGGCCAGATCATTTGCAGACGGTGTCAAGAACCAGTTGGTGGAACCAAAACTCTAACTAATGGAATGAATGTAAAACTGTGTGAAATTTGGGGAACAGACATTCTGGAAAGCCACGATGTCCCTGGGCTTCAGTATCATCACATCCTAACTCCTTCATACAACCCCAGTTGCATGTTTAACTACATTTTTCTCTGTTTCATTTTCTCTCCCATGTAACAGGCTCTTCATTTGGCATCTACAGTTAAATGTAATATTTCAATCTAGCCTCAGTAACGCTGCTTTACAAAAGACATTCTTGGCACTGGAATCTACAGTCTTTAAAGACAAACATCTTACTCGTGATTTTTTTTTTTTTTTTTTGGTTTAAACTGCCATCCAGACTCAAGATTATTTTATGCTCGAAGGTGCCGCCATTCATACTGCAGCATTTTCACTGAGGAGGTTAACGCAAGCGAGCAAATAGCAACAGCAGAGATTCAAGACGCCGACTCACTTTTGGCTGCATTGTGGCTCTAAGCAACGTTTCCCCAAAACAAATGCAGTGCTTTTCAATCATTAATGGCATTACAGCGATTGCTTTCTCACAACACACACACACACACATTCCAGACTCACAGTTACAAACATATAAAACGCAAAATGACACAAAGAAAACATTATTGCTTGGAGAAAACTGTTAAAAAAATTTTAACACCAATAAAAGGAAAAAGCCTTTATTTTTGTCACAACTTCCCAGCACTTGAAGAAAGTGCACTTTAGTGCAGGGATACCTTGTGGAGAAAAAGAGCGATCGATAGAAAAAAACCTCATTGAGCTGAGGACTCAGACTGGTCAGTTTGTGCCGTGGTCAATTTCATTGTTCGTCTGTAGTAAAAGAAGTGCACGGGAGGAGGGGAAGGATTAAGTGCGGAGGATTGTGGGCTTCCCCAAGATTCCTGTCACCTGCATTCCACCGAAAGTCCCGAGTTTTGAGAAGATCTGGACACAGGTTCTGCAAGGGTCAGCATGACGGCCGCTGTGAGGGAGCTAGATGAGGGAGAGGAGGACGAGGACGAAGATGTTGCTGCTACACCTGGATGACAAAAACCAAAGAGCTCAGTTTAGACAGAACTTTGCTAATGGTTGCAGCTGAACATTCCCGCTCCACCAAGAGCTGCGTGGTTTACTTGTTTCTCCATTCACACACCTGGATCCCACCTCTACCACTCGAGGCTAAGAACCCTACTAGAGTACATACAGGTACAGTTTTTCTGCTCCAGCTAAGAATCATATTCAGTTCTGTGACCACTGCATCACATGGACTTCCTTATCAGTAAAGAAACAAGGGCTGCCTACGAAGAATAATTCAGCGTTTGGCGTTGTAGTTTTTCTGTTGCAACTCTTAAAACAAAGTAAGTAACGCAACCACCAACAACATTCAAAATAATTCACTCAGTTCTATACAGAGAATAAACAGTCCATCCACTCCAACACTGATGGAGTACAAGTACAGGTTGTGAAGGGGGGGGGGGGGTCCTGTTCCCTGTGGTGGTCCCCAGCTCCTCCTAGGGGATCCTCAGCATTCCCAGGCCAACAGAGAGATATAATCTGTCTGTCACATCCTGGTTCTGCCCTGGGGTCCCCTCCCAGTGGGATGTGTCTGCTACAGCTCCCGAGGGAGTCAGCTAGGGGGCTTCCTCACAATACGCCTGCACCACCTCAACCGGCTCCTGTTCATCTGGAGGAACAGCGGCTGTACTCTGATCCTCAGCTTCTCACCCATCCCAGTAATTCAGTGTAGAAACCTCATTTCCAATGGATTCAAATTTAACGGAAGAACCTTGGCTTAGACAAACACTTCTTACACTCTCGGTCCTTCTTCTTCAAGCGCTTCCTCCTGCGGTCAATGGAGGCCACCTCAGACTTGAGAGAGAGGTAGTGATTTCGAATGTCCTGCAGCTTCTTCTGCAAGAAGGTTATTCTCTCCAAGCTGGTCATCTTGTCCAGATCGGCTGGAGGGACACAAAGACAAAGTACAAGTTGAAAAGACTCATAACACTTTGAAAGTTATTTATTGTACAAATTTGAATAGTTTTTGCTGTACTTTATATTGCCGAATTGGATGCTATAACTTGACATGTACAGCTGTGCAGTCAAACCGGAGCAAGACTACACAAAAAAAAAAAATCATGATTAAACTGTGAAAGATTTGTACAATAAATATAATGCAAAACATATGATTCTCTTCATGTTCCAGACTAAACACGGTCAACAGCAAACTTTCATCTTAGGGTTAATGTGACCTCGGTCCCACTGAAATGTGTTGGGACCGCAGGGCCTTACAGCTGCAATGCAAGCATCACTCACACATTTGAAAGCTCCACTTGTGCATTCGAGGTGAGCGGCTGCTGCCCTGCTGCTCCTGAGGATCTGAGCCCCCAGATTTGCTGTACTTGTGGCCGGCAGTGGGAGGCACCCGGCTGGCAGACTTGAGGGGAGCAGCGCTTGATCTGGGCGATGCGGATTTGCCAGACCTGTCACCTGGGGCCAGGTCCTCGCTGTCGCTGCTGTTTGCTGGGAGAAGCATTGCGGGAGATGGAGGGAGACTGGGGGTGAACCACAGTGCTGAAGTGAGCATCTATTTTTATTTAGAAAATAATTATAGCAGGCAAGAACAGCTACAGAAGTATGTTAGTGTATTGGTAGTACTTGTGAATGTGGACACAAAATGGAAACCGAACAGTAAAGCGTTGCGATACCTACAAGTGCTCAAAGATAAGATCCACAGTTTCACCAAGACACCTTCACACACAAGGGCACGAGTTGTATCAAGTCAACATTTCAATTTCAGTGCTGACACACTGCATATTTTTATATGAACTTTGCATCTCCAGATTAATGGGTACAAGAGCTCTTCCACATTTAAATAAACAAACACTCCTGTGCAGGACTCTTTCCCCAGCAGTGAGGTAACTATAAATACTTTGTCTAAGCACAGCCAAACACTTTTTAGAATGCAAAAGTACTGCATGTAGTGAGGAGCAGAGCAAACCAAGCTGATCAAGCAGACGTTCATCTGAGGGTTAAGCTTGTTGGTGACCATCAGCAGCGAATCCCCTGCTGGGGGAAACAGCTCTTGTCTACATTGCGGAGTAGCAAACAGAGGGGAAAAATAACGGAAGCTTAAGCTCCCTTCTGGGGTACAGTACCTGCTTTCCGGCTCTTTTTGGTGTGTGCGTGTGAGCTCTTGTGGCTCCTCTTGGACTTCTTTGCAGGGCTGCTGCCCTCCTGGGTGTCCCGGAGAGGCTTGTGAGCCCCTGTGGCTGAATATCAAAGTGAAAAAAGCCAACTGGTTTTAGCAAATAGCATTTAATCAAAGGTGAAGGACTACAAGCACAGCAGCTCAGCGATTCCCACCATTTGTGAATGCCAGCCGTCTACTTTATTACGCTTACCAAACTGCACTACCCTACAACACTCATTTACATGGACAGGAAACAACTACTTTAACTTATAGTAATGGCATCATTTATATCATACAGTAAAAGGCCACATGATGCTGCCGTTTCACTCAGCCTCAGTACAGCGAGCACGTGTGCGTGACACTTGGCATCACACCTCTCCTTTGTTATTAACAGTCCATTAACCCTTGGCCTTCCCTCATGTCTGCGGCGGTCGTGCCACACACTATGGTGTCCCCCAGCACATGGGTGGCAGTGAGCTCATCTGTCTCTATTTTTATTTATGCATTAAGGGTTTTGTGTGCGTGCGTGCGCGCGCTTTGCTGGATTGAGACAATGCTCACAGGGACTGGCACGTGCTGACAGGAGAGGCCCGTTGTGGACACGCACTTATTGCAGCTATTGTAGTAAAACACACACCTGAGGAGGACAGCTTGTCTTGCCCCCTTTTTAACCGCTGTGTTTAGCCTCTCTATTCTTCTCCCACATATTTTCCTACACATTTGTAATACAATTGAGGATAAATAATCAACGAGCACTTAAGAGATTCCAATGAGAAGATTTTCAATAAAATTCATTCATGCTTCTGCTGCATTCTTTTTTCCTTTATCTAACAAGACAAAATGCTACGATGATGCCGTTCAGCTCTGTTTCAGCTCACGCTCCACTTTCAAGGTGCTGTATGAATCCTGACTGTTAAACCAAGGAATTAATTTTTCTTTCCGGTGTAAAGCTGAGGATTTTCCTGCCTTCGGGGTCCTGTAAAAAGTGACTTCCAGGCCTACTTTCTCACTTGATCACTTTGGCCGCCCATCCTGTTAACTTACGTTTGGGCACCTGCTCGGCCTCCAGCCGACTGCTGCTGCTTACGGCAAGGCTGCAACTGCTACTGCTGGACGACGAGAGGCTGGCATCAAACACCAAGGAGGGGGATCCTGCCTTCTCTTCTCGGGGCAGCTCGGGCCCCTCTCCTCCAAGGCTCTCAACTTCTATGGTGCTGCTGTCTGTCTCGCTGCAAGCACCTATGCTTTCCTCAGGGTGGGCCACCAGCAGGGATGCAGCAGGAGAGGCTACAGGCTGGGGTGCTGCCAGAGGGGAAGCGCGTTCTGCAACCTCCCGGGGAGGGGACTCGGGTGTGGTTGGTGGCGTGTTGAGGACGGAATTGCTGCCACTGCTAGGGAGCTCGCGGATTTTTTCTGGCTCCAAAATGACTTTGTCTGTTGCACACTGGCTGCGCTGAGAGTCCACATCCACACCAAGTTCATCAGACTTTGGTGGAGCTGGCGGGGGTGAGCCTGCTGCCTCTGTGTCTGAGTCAGAGAACAGCTCCTTTAGGGTTTTCTTGGGCCACTGGGCCTGTATGCTGGACCACACGTCCTTCTGACCCTTGGGTCGACTGCCAGATGCTCTCTCTTCTACACCCAAAGCCAGCTTTGGTCTCTTGTCCAGCACATCCCAGAATGCAGAAGGTCGCACCACCTTTGTCGTCTCCTTCAGCCCATTTTTGCACCTATCAGGCGTGGCTTTGGTCTTGGTCTGAGGCTGCTGTTCTCCCTCCTGTAGCTTGCTGGTACTTTCCTCCTCCTCCCCTGAGCTACTGCTGGATGTCATGCCAGCCTCTTCACGTGAGCCAGCACTTTGGTCCTCCAGTCTCTTGGGGGAGCTACAGAGGGCCCAATCTCCACACCTTCCAATGGCCCTGGATTTGCTTTTCCACTGTTTTTTTTGAGTACGGTCACCAGAGCTGTCTGTCTTTCTCTTCTTAGCAGTTCCCTCCGCCTCAGACACAGGTGGACTCTTGCGCTTTCCCCAGTCCACGCAGTCCTGTCTGCCTGGGCTTTGGCCACTGCCCCGCTCCTCCAGTAGGGCGCCTCCTTCCCAGGGCTCCGTCAGACTGGCACCCTCTGGAGTGGAGCTTCCCAGGACACCAGGACACACTTCTTCATCGTTCTCACAGATGTCGTCCACCTCCTGCTCACTCTCCTCGTTGCCTGAACTTTCAGATGCTACAGTCAGAATAAGACACAGTAAAGTGTTCATGCAATAATTTCTGCCCTCGGTGTTACCGTACAGACATTTTTTCCATAAATGAACATTTTGTTCCAGTTATAACTTTGTTACCAATTACTTGCAATGTTTAGACATCTCAAATACAGGTCAGCTCTTTTTTAACCAGGCCCAACACATGAGAATAAAGGTGATGGAAATAAAGGGTAAAAATCACTCTGTGAGATGCATGCAAATCTGTGTATCCACATATGCAAATAATAAACATTTATATTCAAGAATGCACAACTGGAATTAAGAATTTTTATGAAAAGTTTCATTTGGAAAAATAAATCATCCCTCCACGGATCAGAACCGTGGCACAGATGTGCGGTGGAGGTGGACCTGACATTTGTGCTCCTGGCAAAGTCAAAGACGCTGGGAAATTGCTCAAAGGTGAGCAGCTACACAAACAGTGGCGTAAATAAGAAACGCGTGCGGCTGACAAAACCGGTAAACACCCTGCTTTGCGTTGAGCTCCTGGGCCCCACTCCTAGAGTGAAGGTTCAGGGCAGACTGTCAAGTGCCTGATGGTTGCGAGACCTGCAGGACCCTGCCTGGTACAGCTTAAAAACACTACACTGAGCTCTTCCTGTGGGTGCAGAACATGCAAGGTGAGCAATGGGTGTTGGGTGCTTTGCTGGTCAGGTTACAGGCAGAGAAGGAACACCGGTGTGGCTTTGACGACACAACAGAACGTGGCTCTTGGTGTATGAACTGTCACCACACTGGCAGGGAAGGATTTGGAGTTTGTACAGGCTTCTATGGAGGCAACCCATGCGGGAGAACCTTTGCAGGCGAGGAACTGCCCGCTAGCTTGCTCGTGAGTGCGGCTCAAGGATGAGAACATCGAGCCTCTCCAAAGATGATGGATGGGGCAGCAAGGAAGGGACCACCCATGGACTCTGTAGTCTCCCTATTACAGTTCACCATACATTAAGGAGATGATGAAAGTCGGAGGGGAGTAATCGGGAGGAGTCGCTCGTCTGACACGAACCCTGAGTTTTCCTTCCATTATTTAATACTTAACCCAGAGAGAAGCTGTAGATATGGAGTTCGAGACTGCTGTTTTGCAGGCCACTGCAAAGAGCTGCGAGTGTAAAATGTCTGGTGCCCATGATGGCAGGAGAGCATCGACCAGTTTGGCACCAGCTGTAAAAGAGGCTGCTGAGATACAAAAGGAAGGACACTGTGCGGTGCTGCCAGAGGCAATTTCAGCTTTGGCAGGAAAAGCATCAACAGCTACAAAGCCCACAACTACGACAACACAGAAGGGGAATACCGTGTGAAGATTATGGGGTGCAAGAGCTTCTTCTGTACTCTGCTACTTGGGTATGTGGGGAGCAAGGCCTGGATCTACATTTGTGGCATTAATTCAGATTCATTCAGTGTAGATGTTACTACTCGGCCAAGAGTCCCTCATATCTCCTCTTCTGTGTGAAAGTGCGGTCAGGGACCAGAGGAGATCAAAGTCGAGAAGACCAGGGTTTCACTGTTCCCAGTGCAAATGATGTGACCTTCAGCACACAGAGCCAAATGGCATTCATGCCGGCAAGATGAAGGTCAGCTTCTCCCCCCGTCTGAGGTGATGATTCCTTGTCATGATACAGGTTACATTTGAGGGGAGCAGTGGTCCCAAGGAGAGAAGTCTAAGCACCTTGTCCTTTTCCTGGCTGGCCTGCTAAAGTCTAGGAATTTGTGAAGAGGAGTTGGAGAGTGGAGCTGCACAAAAAGCAGGACTGTCTGTCCCGTTTCTTACTGCCACCTTCAGCTTGAAAGTGGAAGGACTGAAAGAAAATACAATTCCTGCATCTTAGCATCCGTATGTTAAGGAAGGCCCCTCCTAGCACCGACACGTATTTCTGGGAAAGGATGGATGAAAGATTGCTGGAGGAGTGGCTCATGCAACTATTATTGCATCATTAACAAACACTTTGATTTGTCTGCCCTCTTTCACATAAACTTTTTTTTTTTATTAAACATTTCGCTGAGCTGTTGCTATGGTCCATAACAGAAGGTCCTTCCCCAAAAGTTTCACTCCAGGCTCTAACTTGCACTACAAATCTGAACAGCTCATCTGCATGAAAATTGGAATGAATTTGAGAATATTTGATCAACTTTTGGAACTTCTTTCTTTCGACCATCTTGATGAACACTGCAACTTTTCGGCCTCGTGAAGTGCGTTTCGTTTTCTCGCTATTCCGATTCTGTCCCCTATGCCGTTCTGACACAGATCTGCTCTTTTGTGTTAGTTAAATAAAACAAACAAAGAAAATGCAGTCAATAAGCAGGATTACCTTGTAGGCCGTTGATAAGGGAACTGACAGGCATCTGCTCAGCAGTCGTGTTGTTACCAGTCTCCAGCTCGGAAAAACCATCAGGGGCATCGCTGGGCTTGGATGATCGGTGGACCCGGTGGTTCTGGGACAGAGAGGCATCTCCCCTGTCCATCGTTGGCTCTGTCTTTTCTTTGTCCTTTTCTGTTTTATTCTATGGAACGGTGGGGTTAAACTGATCACTAACTTAGTGGCTGCCGAACTGCTGTAGTTTGCACCAAGCGAGCACACCTAACAGACTGTAGGTGAGACAAATTTTCACTAACAAAATATGTGAGCAAGTGCAACCAAATCAGTCTGTGTGTGGAAAGCAAAGTTCAGTCCTGATGCTTAGATAGTGGCAAGGCTTTAAGGCAAAGGTCTTGCTTATGTTCCTGAAATGCATCGGTGCTACCCAGGCCTCTTTGGGAAGCACACTGTCCCATTTGGAATGTAAACAGTAAAACACAAGCATACTGGCGCTGGGACCAGAACAACCAAGGTATGCACAATAACTAATCATAAAATTCCTTCACCTGTGACCAAAATACAGTTTCAGAACGCATTTACTGTATATTTATGAATTAATTCCAGGAACAGAAAACCTAGATATGGAGATTAAACCAAGTTTTACTCCTAAAGCCTGTACTCTATTAGGTTTCACCTTATTACCAATTCACGAGTTAGCTTACCTTTATTTTTTTACGGTGTTTCACCTTCTGGGCGTTCTTGTTGGCAGGTCGCACAATTTTGTCCGCTTTCACCCATTCATCATACCTGAGAGAGAGCAGAAGTGGTGAACGTCCCGTACGTGAGAGAAGCACAAGTTTTCCACACTGAAGCAGTGAGCGCTCATATAGTGGAACCCTTTGTCCTATTCGCAACTGTAATGAGGTTAGCATCTCATACTATATCTTAAAACATTAAATATTTATGTTGCATGCAATAAGTTCTGACAACTTGACTGTAACACTACTGCTTTTACTTTTGAGGGATTTCTTTGTGTTTATCAGGACCAAATTTAGATTTCAATTCCCTGCTGATAGCTGGGTGTTGCACGACATTTATGTTTTACATCTACTTATTTAGCAGATGGTTTTCTCCAAAGCCCTACAGTCGTTCACTGACCCATAGAGCAGAGCGATGCAAAACACACACACACACACACACACACACACACACACACACACACAGTGAGCGGAAACCTACAGAAATATGGGTGACAAACTTATTTATCTGCAGATGGATTTTCTGTGTTTATTGGTGTGTGTGTGTGTGTGTGTGTGTGTGTGTGTCTGTTAATGATGGAATTCACACACCAGAAAACAGACTAATAATTTCTTTAATCTGCTGAAAAACAAAGTAGGAGGAGATGAGAGACGAGAGACAGCGAGGAGGTGAATGGCATCCTGTTTGCAAGAAGCCTGGAGTCTTACCTCACATTCCAGCCACAGTAGTGCACCAAGTAGACCACCTTGCCACCGTCCAGGTCAGAATCTTTTACCGTAGCCTCATATGTCTTTAGATGGCGCCCTCGTCCATACCTCACTTGCACCTTCACTCCTGGAGGGTAACACTCAAACTCCTCCCCTTCCTCCTCCTGGTTGTTGTCATCCCTGCAAGACAAGGGAGTTGAATGGTGCTTCAGCCAGACCTTCTTGATGAAGTCCACCTTAACCTCAAATCAATCCTTTCTCATGGGTGTCAACTACTTCATAAAGCATTCACTTCTCACCAGAATTGAAGATAAAAAAGCAACGTTCACCGTAACACCTGAAATCTGGCCTTCAGACACAGTTTGGCTCAATGAATGTGCTCAACAAGATAATTGTGATATGTTTATATACGCGTGTGCAAAGTGTCAGTTTCACAATGTCTGCTGCATGGTCACTCAGAAATGTCCATTGGAAATGCTGACACAGGGCAGAGGAAGACAACGAATAAATCATACGGAGCTGCACGAAAGCAGCTGTTCACACTTCGATAAGAACATTGCACAGATGTGACAAATCCTTTTGGCCCAAGCGAAGTGACGGATCACCGCACTGAAAGAGGTACCAGTGGCACAGTCAAAGATAATGGCCTGTTGTCATCCTGCGGAGTGCTTTGGCAGTTCACAGCTGTGGTTTGCACTTATAAGGAACCAACCCCAATTTTTGCTTTCCATCACAGTCTACTGGCTTTGTGCTGTCTGCTCGCAGGCCTGCAACATGTCCTCCATTTTCCTCATCTGCAGCACCAATGCTCTCCTCTTGCTCCTCCTGCTTTGGGCTGGCAGCTGTGAGTTTCTTGCTGGTGTCACCACTTGGCCCAGCCATCAGCTCCTCCTGTGAAGAGAGGCATTACATTTCCTTGTATTGACATCACATTTCTTTTCCAGGCCCCACCTAAAGCAGCAAAAGCCAAGGAGTGCTGAAGACAGACGGGCACCTTGCAGGCAGCAAACAGAGTTTCATGGGCTTCGTTGCCCTCCCTGCAGTGGCTTGGCTCAACTCCTGGGCAAAGACTTGAGGCTGCATGCTGTTCCCCAATTTCAATTTCAGCCTTCTTGTCCGGTTTAGGACTCTGTTTCTGAACTGATTTCTGCGGCAGGTCCATCTTGACGGTAATCCCTGCTGAGGTGCAGTACTCCTCAAACCCATACAGATACCTGCAACCAAGACACAATGCCTGAGCTAAAAAGGAAAAGGACAAAAACTCTCACTCTGGCAGAGCTACTTAAAACGGGAATTTCCTCGTATCCCCTCAGCGTGGTTATCGCAGTCAAACGTTCTTAGAGGCAAGCAATTACATCCAAAGCGCGGTCACTGTTCCCCTCATACTAAGCATCTCCTTTCCATTAGGCTTGGCATGCCGAACAATGAGAGCGGTGCTAGCAGAGTCAGAGGGTAGTGCTTCACAGCACAGAAGAGACACAAGTTGATGGGGCTTGACATTCCTGAGCCAGGAGGGCAAAGCTTGGGTGCCTTTTTAGAGCCCCAAAAGGGGGGAAACGGGAGTTCATATGGCTGAATGTGAGCGAGCGGTAGCTTTGAGAGTGTAGATTTGCCAGAGCACAATGACATACAGTACATTTGGGCTTCCTGCTTTTCAACTGCAAGACTCCATGCATTCCAGGCCCCGACGAGGCTGTTTTGGAGGTGGGGAAACAGAAGCCAACATGGCTGGCAGGCACCTACTTTCTGTAGGCACATTTGACGTTGTAGCCTGCAGCTGAGTTGAGCACTGGGATTCCAAGGTCTTGATAAACTTGCTTCCAGACTGCACCACTGTCAATCTGCACAAAACATTGGAGATGGGGGGGGGGGCATAAGAAGTCAGATGGTAAAAGGACAAGACAGAGGTCAGAGGCCCTGTAATTCAGCTACAGTCATACTGAAAGTCCCACAAGTTCCGCTGCCTTGAGCACAGCTGAGCCTGCAGGAACTGCCTTTGCCCAGTCTGGCTGAGCGGTCTACTAAGCAGTAAGTGGAGCACGGCGACGGCAGCAAGCAGCACATCTCCACCACAGCTTCCTGACAAGGAAGAGGATCAATCATTCCTGTTCCAATCTTCTTCTCCCGAAACAGATGGAAGTACACAGGTCTGCGGGCAACACACTCACATTATCAAATCCTCCAAGCCTGTGCACCAGCCTGTAGAGCTTGAAAAGGTTGAGGTTCCTGTAGCCCAACACTGGCCTCTTGTTGATAGGAGTGCCTGCAATGGGAAAGATAGCAATAAAGAGGAGAGTCGAAAACGCAGTCCTGGAAAACGTTCGGGCAACACTTTGACTTTTATTCACCCGGAAGCCCAGCGTCTCGCCAAGCCGAGCCCTCTGAATGCAAATCCTGCTCGATTGCGAGTTCTGGCGAGCAGTACAGAAAGCTTACATGAAGTTGTGAGGGCTGAAAAAAGCAAAAATCTCTTAATTCAATAAGTGATAAACAATTCTTTGAACAACCACTGTACCAGAAGGAATCACAAACCATTAAAAGCAGCAGCAAAGTCATTTTCTATTTATGCTAAACTAAAGGGCTTTTGCTGAGGCACGAAAGGTTGGCTATGTTCCGGGCCGGTAGACACTAGGAGATATTTTTACTGCGAACTTTAAGGTTACTTCCAAACACAAAAACGCAACCATGTATAATATCAGCTTAGTTTCTTGTCAAATAATGAAGAGTGAAAAGTTCAAAAACCTTTCAACAGTACATTTTTTCCTCCATGTGCAATTCTGTCACAATAACTAATCATTTGTAAGAATACACAGCATTTTTAGGGTTGCAATCTGACTGCGACAACAGCTGATCGGCACCCGATGCAGTCTAAGCTCCTGATGTCTTATAAGTTCCACAAAGACACATTTAAAAAATACACTACAGCTAAACATGTTGTCTTTGTCCATTTATTTTGGTGAGCATATTTTTTCTCTATGGTAAAAAGACACAGAGAAATACCGGCACAGTACAAAACAGAATGGGAGTCATTCTTTTCACCTGATGAAGTCTTGAATAAAAGGTGCCACTTCAATCTCTCTTTTATCTTGAATAAAAGATAGTGTTGTGCGCTGCAGAAGTTTACTTAATACTATGGAAATAAAGCACGAGCATCAATTTCATGATGGAGATGGGCTTGCCGTGTGCAATAAGTTCATAGCTACACAAGCAGACCCTCGGGAGAGCCTCACCTCGGTCTTCCATGAACTTGTAGAGCTGCTGCAGGAAGTTGTCTTTCTCCTCAGGAAAGGGTTCGACTTCTTCCTGGAATTCAGCACAGTGACAGCAGAAGTGAACGGAGGACAGAGCAGGGAGTTCTGCTGAATCCGCCCTGGACGGAGCGTACCGATGCCGTGCGTTTAACTGGCTACTGCTGCTGAAGTAATGTATTTTAAAGTATTATTTATTCGTCCCTCTTTATATAGTTTACATGTTTATTTCTATATATTAAAAAGGTAGATACTGGTTTCTAAAGGCAGCTAGAGTGACTTCTTAAATGTCTACTTTTATGTTTTGAATAGAAATACGTAATGGAAAGGAAAAAGAAAACCAGTTATTTAAGTATGCCGCATTTGTGTCTGCTTCCCTCCTTAAGAGTTTTACCTACAGAAAATAAAACCCCTTCAGCTCATTATCCCCTCCCCAACCAAAAAGAGTGCATATCCAGCTTGAATGGAAAAGATTTGTGGTGTGCAGGGTGCACATCTACCTGCGCCCTCAGGTGCGCCATCATCTTTTCCTGCCAAATGATGCCAGTGTCAGACTCGCACACCGACTCTGTGTCACCAGTTATGAAAAATTACTGCCGTGCTGCTGTTATGTTTGCCAACTACTCACTCCAAACTCGGCATGTTTTCCTAACCGACGATCATTTTCAGCCCTGGCAAAGGAATACCATTCAAATGGATAAGTTAAGGCATTTAGGTAGCTACAAAAAAGCAGGGTCCTTCAAGTGTAAGGTGCTGGCTATTGTGCTAGAGGCCCTTTAGATTTGAAATCCTAGGGGACTCAAATTTCCCCTCTGGTTCAGCCTCCCATCACCATGTTTTCATAATGAGCGACACAACCACGCGACAGTGACATCGTTCCCATCTTGTAGAACGGGGACGCAATAAGGAAACACAGCAAGCAACTTTATTTAAAGCAAGGGAAGGATTTTGTCATGGCATCTTTGGAAGCTTACAAATTCCACTTGAGCCTAATCTTAATGTGCCGAGCAGGGTATATCCTCCTGTAAGTTCTCAGCAAACTGCCCTTTAAAGCAGCACCCATCGGACAGCGCTCATTACACCTTCATCTTTCCGATGGTCCTTCTTCCACCAGATCAGTATCTGTGTCCTTTCCTAACCGTGCAAAAAACATGTGCAAAATGCATGTACAAAAGCAAGGCACTTGAATTTAACAGGCACATTTGCAATATTCTCTAAAAGCCAATGCCAGCATTACCTCTTCACCATCGCTCCTGGCATCATCCTCCTCCTGTCTCTCTGCCTCTTCCTCATCATCTTCTTCACTACTGGAGGTTTCTTCCTTCACCTCCATCCTCCAGGAGTTGGGCACAGTACCGCGCTGCAGGAAGTCAAGAGCTGCATCAAGCGCTACAGTGCAGAGAGGGAACAACATAACACAGTAAACAGTTAAAGAGCATACAAAGGAAACTGTAAAAAAAAAAAAAAATTATTAAAAAAATAAATAAAAAATTAAGGGAAAATTTTTAATAAATGAGCTGCAGCAGTGCATGAATGTGGCGTGAATGTGGAGTCAGATTCATCCTCACTGGAGTACCGTGGAATGGTGAGTTAGACCAGCGTCCTCTTAACCACAGGATGCGCTGAACTACCCTGAAAGACACCAGTGGTTCGCCGTATCCAGACAACAGCAGCAACACACAAGTCACCAAGTCTACGAGAGTCCTTCAAAACATAAACAGGAGGGGCACCGAGACAACAGCCACATTACAACGTGCAGCTTTTATTGCAGCTCAAAGTAACATCGACTCGTGTGAAAAACTGCTGTGACTGCAGTGTGAAAGTGCCGCCGCCGCCGCCACACGTTCACTGTTCATCCATCTCTTCATGAGGGGCCCGTACACAAGTTCATCTATACGTGCACGGAGGAAAAGGTTTGGCTCAGGTAGGCCCTACCAAGGCCCGAGAGTTGAAAAAGTTACAGTATTTTACAAATGACAGTAAAACGATGCCGAGCGGCACGAGATGCGGTTTGCTGGAACGACTCGCTGCCATTTAAACAACTGAACCCGCCGGTGCTTTTCACAACACAAGATGCCACCGCAGAGCAGGACAAGTCACAACATTAAAATCTATTTTGGACTACGATCGTGAAGTCCAAGAAACGCAATGAAAAAGTAAGCCTCAACACGAAATATGCGTGGAAACAAAAAACAAACTGGCAAGGAGAAACACGGTAACTCAGCTACAGACAAGGTACATCGTACACCGTGAATAAGAAAAAAACATTACAAAAGTCTGATGCACTGCGTTCCTTGGCTAACACAGACAGGACAGCTGAAAAACGTGTGTACGCAAAGGCCTGCCAGGACAGCGTCTAAGGAACAGGAGCCGTATTAAACATTAAGCTGCAATACACAGCAACTTCTGCCCGGTTATTTTCTCCAGGTAACTCGAGACGGATGGTGACAGAGAAAACGTATTCCACATTATTACGGGGGATTCCAACAGACAAGATAATATTCGGCGACTGCCGCCTCTTTTCCAAAAGCCGGAGAAGCCATTACCTGATTTCAACCCAGCTTCTGCTTTGGGAACTGCCTTCACCTCCAGCTCTTGAACGTCCTTCCGTAACACAGAATAGCTGGAACACAGGAACGTAGGAGCCTTCGTAAAACACGATGAGGGCCACGTGCTCCGCAACTGCCTGACAAATGCAACATGTAATAAATGTATACTGCGCTAATATTTATGCTAGCCAATAACACATGCAAAAACGCTATGGCCGACTAGCTCTGGGCAACGTGTGCTTGGTTGCAAGCTGTGAGCACAGAAGCTACCCTGAATACATTTCACAGAATCCATGAGGAAAAGCAAAAATCATGTTTTATTCTTCTGCAAAGAATTTTAGAAAAACTCAAGAATGAATACAATTTAAAGTTTCTTAACACCGAAATGCCTCGCAAAGGTTATCAGCCGCGAAAGCACTGATTTATAAAGCCAATGAATTTGGCACAAATTTGAATAAAGTTTTCATCAACATTGACACAACATGAACATCCAACTGACTATTTATAACCAAAAGCAGTCATGTCTATCAAAATTATGTTTTTGATTTAAGCAACAACGGCATTCATCTCAAAATTGTCTTTTCGTATCAGGGACAACGTGAAGCGAAGGCAGTGCCGACCCTCTTACTATTTTAAACCGCATGAAGGAAATCGGTAGCATTCTTAATAAACACACAAATAACATTGCTATCGATCATTCTGTTCTTTGTCTTTACAGCTCAGCCCAAACCAGACTGCAGCTTTGTTCCTTTGCACCAGAGTCTAATTTTCTGCATTTGACGCAATAAGGGCACAGGTTGACAATATGAAGAAATCGCAATTCTGATCACCGAAATGGTACAAATGTAATCAGTTACTTTTTAAAATTTAGTTCACTTTTACCTACCAGTATTACAAAAACGACAAATACGCTTATGTCCAAAAATGTATAAATGAAAAACCTTTTCAGGGGATATGTCTGCCTGCCTTTTCTATAATAATGTACACACAGATACAAACAGTATCGGGTACCTTAAATTTGTAACACACACTGTATAGCCAAAACTACATGGACCCCTGAGCATCACCCCTATGTGTGCCTGTTGAACCTCCCATTCAAAACCCATGGACATTAATATGGAGTTGTCCTTCCCCCTTTGCTGCTACAACAGCCCCCACTCTTTTAGGAGGAAGGCCTGGCTCATGGTCAGTGCTCCAAAGCTGTTAATCCAATGCTCTGCAAGTGTAACTGCATATAAAATGATGGGGAAAACTTTGTTAACAGATGGTGCAGTGAAGATTTATGGAGCAGACGGGAGACTGGGAGAGAAGTGTAGATACGTTTCGAGATCTGGAGTGAGATTCTGCAGTTGTGAGTGAGTACAACATGGCTAACAGACCCCAAGTACCAGAAAGCTGTAAAACAAGATAAACACAGTACCATTACCCCCAGGTGGTTTAGAATTTTACATGTGTTATGGTATTACACCGACTTTACTGGTAGAATACAGGGGTAATATCAGATCGAGATTTAAATTTACATTTAAATATATAATTATAGTGAAAAAATAAGCCATTGTAATGCTTTGCAAGTAGAAGTAAGAAGTAATAAATTTTACAGCAATGTTGGCTACATGAATGCTACGCAGAGCCACACTTGTGAATCCATCTGCCTCAGGCATTCCTCCATGGGGTCAACAGGGTCCTCCTAAATTCACCACTGGCCCAGCACGCTTTTCCACCCGAAGAACCTTCATCCTGAAACAGTTGCCCAGGACCCACTACCCTCATGCGCAACTTACAATTTCCCGTCTTTGAAGGAGCGCACAAGAACCGCGTCCTTCTTCACGGTCACGTCTTCGCTGCAGGCCGGAGAGATCGCCTTGGGCAAAACAAAACGGTAACAAATCAGCAGACGTTGTCCATTAGCACCCAGTGACAATTCGAGGAGAAAAGCTAGAAAACATTCAGGCTGCAGACTTGCAGCCACACGACACGCATTTGTTTACTGCTTAGGCATGGATGTGAGCACAGCATTACGGCAGGCACGATTTGCGGCAGCAGCGCGCCCGCCCGCCCGGCCCAAAAACCCTTATTTTTGCGTCATCTAGAGACGAGGGCTCCAACTTCCTGTTTTAGTCCGGTTTGTGATCCGGTTCAAGTTACTTTATTTAAAATGGTTAATCTGGTGCTGTTGAAGGGGAGGAGAGGAAAAAAAAAAAAACATTTAGAGATGAATATGAAAGTAATAGGGAAGCATGAAAATAAAATTTTAATACTGTACATGTTTATATTTCTATAATTGCTTATTAGTATCTTACACCAAATAATAATAATAATAATAATAATAAATTGAATAATGTGCAAAATTTGTAATAAAGCACTAAGTTCAAAGTGCTAGCACATGCAATAAAGCTCTGTTACAAAACATAACATGAATGCAAGTTTATATATCCTTAGAGTTTATACAATGCACCGCAGAATAAAACAAAAGTCACAATCTGACGAGAATGCCACCGAGCGCCCATACACTTCTGTCCCGCTCTCCACTTTCCTGAGCAAAACACGTAAGGCCAACGTAGTCACGCTTTCTGTTTTACATGAATGCCACACAAAAGCTAGGATGTGAACCACGACTGAAATTTCAGTTCCGAAGATTTGCACGAGTCGCAAACGTTCCGAGCGGCAACGACCGTTTAGATTTTTTGCTGCATGACCGCGGTGCTTTTTACAAATGCAACTTTAACTTATTCATTTATACAGCTGTAAATTTTTATTTGGGTTTATTGCACTGCTAAAGCGTAAAACCACGAGACCCAAACATGGATGTAAATCCCGCAGATTCTGAGGAACAAGTGTACACCCTTGACCATTAACTGGCTGTACAGCCACAGGGACACGAGTTGTGCCGCCCCACCGCCCCACTGCGCCCCTAGAGAACTGAGCAAATGAAAGGGGGACGAGGACACTGCTGCCACTCGCACCTTTTTGTCTCCATTTCCCGTGTCCTTACAAACGCCACGAGCGAGACAAATGAGCTGCTGAACCGCTTGTTTGCCTCCATGAAAAGAAATGCTCAGGGCTGAAGAGCAGGCAATGGATTTTGTCAATAAGCCAAACACAACAACCCAAAGGCATCCCCACGCAGCAGGACAACCCGCGCTCCTGGGGTTTCACATACAATTACAAAGAGTTTTAGCCTATTTGGAGCCCGATGAAGCCAGACATCAAGCTAGAAATTAAAAGTCAGTACAGGATGATATGAGGGACGGTTAGGTGCTTGACAGAGAATGCAAAACACGGAGTGGCACGGAAGAGACCCTTGAACCCCGACCCTCCTGCGTAGCTTAACAAAAGACGCATGCAAGCCTGTACGCAGTGACGGCTCACCAGTGCCGGGTACCACGCGGTCCTCTTCCGCTCACAGGGTCCAACACACTCTACACACACAACCTTTCCCAGCAGTTCGTCATTCTGTGGCTGCTCACCCTCCTCCTCCTCGCTGGAGGATAAAGATGACTCCTCTTCCTGACTGCCGGAAAGAGGAAGGCATCGTAAAAGCCGGGCAGCATTACATAGCAGTGCTCAGGTGGTCAATCCTGACATTTGTGAGGTTTTCAGAGTTCTGTAGCTCTCGTGCTGCTGCATAAACACATCTGACACCTGAACTGTATTCATTGTAACAATAATATAGCTCAAACTTACCTGTAAATCACGGTGGATAGCAAATTAATAAGCAAAATGCTTCCATTCATGTGCTGCGCGCAGCCACAGTAAATGCCCAATAAAAAGATTCAGTCCCAGTTGTTGACCGATTCATCCCAAAACTCAGTATCTCCGGACCACAAGTGTCTTTCTTTTTTCTGATTTAAACACAATGAGAAACCCTCACTAAAACACCACCAGTGGCCTGTAAACACTGGGAATGAGTTAAGGGGCCCAGTTTGTTTTGCTGCTGTTTACAGCCACTTATTAGCTTGCAGGTCCTGCAATAATAAGAAAATAAATGCAACAGAAGTGTAAAATAAATACAATGAAATAAAATGAAATGTTTTGTGGCTTTGAAAAACGGTCACTTGGCTACCCAACCCCAAATTGGGGTTTACAAAAAAAAAAAACTGCAGAAACAATTTCGGCACACTTTCACGTGACTTAAAAGTAAATGAAACCAGGAAATGGGTAGCACATCTGAAATTGGCAAATAAAACCAGAAATTTGTGAAAGTGAAAAATCAACCAATACATTCTCCTCAGAGGAGTTTGTCATAAAACACACAACCCACTGTATTACAATGCAACTCAGCCCTGAAATGCATCAATTTGATCTAAAACTGGCAGAAAAGATGGAACAATCTTCTGCAGTGAAGAAGGCATCCAATGTGTGCAAGAAGTCAACAAAGTGGGGGGGGGGGCATCTTTATTGGCACTGAATTCCTGGGCCCTGTGTGACCCCACTATGCGGAAGACAACACGAGTTTAGAGCGTCAGGTTTGGGGTCCACAGACTTGGCATTTTCCCAGCATGCAATATTACGAAGGGAGGGTGACATTGGAAAGGAAAGGATAATCGAACCAAACAACTCTGAATCATTCTAAATATGCAACAGGCAGATGGGTGCCAGCACATCGGGCTGCCTGTCCAGGGTCTGCTATCCGGCATCTCTGCTCCCAGACCTTAGGTAAGAGATGGATTGAGAGCTTTGGCACAAGGCTCAAGCCAGCTGGGTGGGAATAAATGTCGCTACTGTGCAACAGGGCAGCGGGCCGAATAGCAGGACATACGGCAGAGTCTGCGGCTTAACCGTGAGACGCCGATGCTGCTATGTTTGTCAGCTGGGTGCAGAATACGCTCCCCTTTTGCAGTCAACAACAGATCCCCTGTCCCCCAGTAAGTGGGCAATTAATGACAGGCAATTCCAGGCTCAACAAAACGCGTGCCAGTATCGAACTGACGCAGTGGGCACCAGGGATGGCTTTCACTCACACTTGGTTGGAGCGCCTCCCACGGTTGCTCTTCTTCCCGATGACCGGCGTGCCAAAGTGCTCAGGATTGGTGAGGGGAAGCTGGTCCAGTGTCTGGGAGAATAAATGTATGGACACACAGACAGTAGGAGCTGGACTTTGTCATTGCACACACAAACAGACAGACATACACTTAAAAATAAGTGCTACCTCAGGTGCTTTGCACACTAGGTACAGGTAAGGCTGAGGCTAAAGCACCGGGGCTACGTGAATATCCTTTATTTGACTAGGGTATCCCCTAAATCTTTACAAGTGGGGCAAGGGACCAATGATTTATTAACCCCAAAACAGACCAAAACAGGATACATAGGAGCCAGTGATCTGTATTTAAAATCTCCAACAAACAGCAATTTGATGCCATTTCAAGAAAGAGCCAGCATTCTAAAACAAGTTGGAAAAAAGTGCCATTTTAAATTAAATGTCTGAAATTTTTCAGCAGCTCTGAAGGAGTGCAGTCGCATCCTCTTTCATGGAGGCTCACCTCACTCTCTGCAAAGTGTCGTGCTCCTTTCAGGCAGAGGGAGGATCGCCTCAAGGTCTTCTCGTCACCGTCATCGAACACTGTGGGAAGGAGACAGATGTTTTGGTCACAGGCCAAAAAAATTTGTTTCAAACGCCATGCAGCATTTATTCAAAAACATCTCTGCAGGAACCTGGATGGCGATAAAGTCAAATAATGTCCAAAATGCAACCCACAACATGCCCTCCTCTATTGTAATGGCGCTCCTAACCGACCAAAACCAAAGAAAATGTTAAGAAATGGGGGTGGGGGGGGGGGGCGCCAAAGGTTTCTACAGAGAGTTGAGAACAAATGCTGAACATTTCGGTGCAGTACAACTTCTGCCAAAGGGATTTTGTACCCCTGCCACCCCTCTCCCAAGTGAATGAGAATTGTCTGGTGGCTACAAGTCCCTGCGAGGTGATGGAAGGGGTGAAACGGACCCCAGACAGATACCGCGCAGCCAAGTTAACCATCAGAGCTCAAACAGCAGAATCGTACATTTTATTGGCTTGCTTCAAAGTCGGCAAAAGTGACAAAATTAAATAAAAGTGTTTCCCGTGAATGGGTTTACACATTAAGAATGCCAATACTTGCTTTATGTGCCGTTTCAATATGAAGTCCAATTAAATAGGCATAGAAAGGGGTCACGGTTACTTCGTTCATCTGCAAGGAAGTATTTACTTCTAAATTATGAAAAAAGTTTCGGTTTTGCTTTCGGAAGAACATCAAGTTCTTTTGTAATTCAATTACTGAACAGAAGATGTCACAGTTGGAAAAGACTGCAGGGTGGCAAGCAGCGTGTGGGTCGCACCTTTCAATAGAAAGCAGTCCGAAGCTTTGTGATGTTTCCGAGCGCAAAACCTTCTACGCTCCAGAAAGTCGTAAAAGACAGCACTTGTAGCAGGGACACTGGGGTTCTCGTTCGTGTACCGTTTACTTGCCACGTTTCACACGTGTAGACACGAGAACGTTGTTGAGCTGGGGGCATTTGCCAAAGAACGTCATGGACGCACTCGCCAGTTGTACCCAAAGCGCAGGCCTCACTTACCAACAGTGTACAAACTGGCATCTGTCAGCTTGTTGATGACTGCTTCCTGGTAGACTCCATCCTGGGTTTTCACTTCTACAGCAGCTCCCACCTGTTGCGAGATAGCATATAAACAAACAAACAAACAAATAAATACTCACCAAAAACTACAGCTGAGGTGTTTAATAAAACACAGTTTGAGGCAGAAACTAAGAGCAGGACAGAGGATGATAAAAACAAACTGACAAAGCTTTTTGTGCAAGGACAGCAGTAACTTTGAACCTGCAGGAGTGCTTCAGTTCAGTCAACTCTGCCAGACACCCAGCTGCTCAGCATGACGCTTTCCAATGGTGCCACTGTTTCGACAGTAAAGAAATAAGGAACGGTGGGGCAGGAGACCCAGCTGCGAATGACTTTAAAACTAGAGCATCTATCTGTTAGACGTGCGGTGCCCCTGTTCCCTTGGCCAAGAGTACTGGGCTGAGAGGTGGGCTGCGTATGGCCGGGCCTCAGAAATCCATTCCGTTGCCCCGGTCACATGCGGTCAGATTACAGGCTCTGACCTGCCCGGAGTTGCTTGGCTTGCCTGTTACATGTCAACAGAAGAAGGAAAGACCGCTTCTTGAGGGTAAACTGAGCAACAGTGTTCAGAGCTGCACATAAAGTTCAGCGGCAAGCGCTTGGCTCCTTCTCACCTTCAGGGGCCCTCTGATGCACTCATCGTGGATCTCCACTGTCGACAGGTCCTGCTTAAAAGTCACCTGAGGGAGAACGCAAACACAGAAACAATAAGTAAAGCAGATGCAGGTGCCACCGTTTTACCTGCTCGAAAAGTTTTTCCTCACCTATGCGGCGCAGTTGCTTCCTAACCCACTGCGTTGCTAAATTTCACAGCCACGAGCACAACTTGCTTGTTTAAAAGCAACTTCCCACATGGCGCTGGAAAAGTGAGGTGGATTCTCGTGTCGCACTTGGATGTTATCACTACTGAAGGAAAAAAAACAGACTGACAGCTTTAATTCTTCCATTTTGAAACTTGAGTTTCTCTGCCACCAATGTGTTCCCCGTGCTCAAACTGCCTTTCGTGTCTTCCACCTGGAGCCAGAAAAATGTACAAGTTTTTAGCTGTGGAAGTAACAAGACGCAAACAGAACAAGATGATAATTTTCTGCACGTCACGGATTACCATTAAAAAGCCACAAGAGCGGCGCAATTCTTTTGCACGCAACTTGAATAGAACCTTAAACATGGCACTGCACAGCAAGTGCCTTCATTGCGCTACAACTCTGCCTCGAAGGGTTATCGTGTGCAACACCGTCTGATGCGCACCGAACAAGGAGGGTGAGATGGATGCCACCACCCTGAGTGATGTTCTTACAGGTGTCTGGAATGGGAATTGGGCCCAGGCTTCAACTTCCTACTGAACCAGAAGCAATTACGTGCAATGACAGGAGGGCAGCCATCTTAGCACCCAACCAGGCACAGCCCAAAAACATGCATTTCCTCGCTTCAACCTTGAGCTCAAAGGAGAGCAATGTGCTGTATGTCTTCATGAAAGCAATAACAATAAGCAATGACAATAACTTCCACTAACAAAGTCAGCTGGACTTCTGACTCTGGAGTCCTTTGCTGTTTTTCCTTTTCACTTGCCTTCATTTCCTTCCCATAATTTTCTTGGACAGCAACTCCACATTAGTCAGAATAACTGTAGAACAGTACAATTTAGCTGCTTCAGCTTTAACTATTGCAACAAATAGATGATATGAAAGCTCTGGCTGAGGCAAGTCAACTGGCAATACTTCAATAAATGAGAACTTAAAGTGTACGCAAGGTCTTCCTATTAGCTAGACGCCATCATCGTCTTGAGCATCACAAAGGTGTGGCTAATGCTTCCTCCACATTTGGCGTTTATATGTGTACCATAGCATGGCTGCCCTAAAGGAGATGAACCAGTAACCTTGGCACACATGCTGCCATCGCATCCACAATACAGTCAACCCCAATCCATAACATGTAGGAATGTAAACAAAAAAGCAGACCTAAGGTGGACCTGACAATAATGCCACTTTGCACTTTGTGATGTAAGGTTTGCACTGCATGGCATTGGAATCCACACATCTTTCACCACACAGGTGAACCAACGCTCTGAAAGCCAAGAGCGGCCTCCCAACCCTGCAACCTGAATAATATTTTACACATTTAGTCAAAGTACCAACTGCACAGGGTGCACAGCTCTAAAGCTTTATTGCGTTCATTGCGGCAGAAGCAGACCCGACTCTCTGTAACTATGGCTTCTCACCACTGTCTGAGGAGCCAAAGGCAGTAATGGGGTGCAACAGGAGCGGCGTCCTGGCCATATACACTACTGACACTGTGACTCACTGTACTGCTGCAGACACCCTAATGTGGTTTTACAGGAACGTTTGTACACATCTTTTGTCTGTATCAGTCTTATCCTCGTGGACAGCGACATGTCAAATAGTCAAATGGCCGCCAAGACCAGTCATCCTACCTCATATCCTCAGATGGAACAGGTGAAGCAGATGCAGCTCAAATGGGTAAGCCCTATCCGAGCACAAGATGCTGTGGGAGAGCCGCAAAATCTGCATCTCGTGTACGGATAACATTTGGATTTTCTTTTAGCGAAGATTAATTTATTAAATTCTCAAATTATGCAAGTGCTGTCACTCCACATGAAGTTAAAGCATGAAGACAAGCTCTTCCCTTCGCTATAAAGACCTTACGGGATATGAAACCGTAATATACAAAAACGTTAGTACATAACATAAAATAAATGATAAAAATACGATTTAAAAAAAAAGATTTTTTGAACGCAACTGTGAAGCCGGAAAACAATGCTTGAGACATCCACGGTAGTAGTCGCCGTGACTTCACTTGGCCTGCATCTCCATGGAGTTGTTTTCCACTCAACCAGCATCTCCTCAATATCACGGGCATCCTGCTGATTATCACGCAGCAAACAATTTCGACCGAGCCGGCCACTAAGGTAGCACGTCGTGCGGCTCCGTGACGGGCCTGAGCTGAAGGACAACACCTAGCCCCACTACCGGGCCACCAGCTCCTGGTGGTCGTGGACCGCTGGCCAGAGCGTACCTGCGCTCCTTGAGCTAAACCGCAGACTCTCAGCGCTGCACCTGTACCATCTCTCCCGAAGCCCTGGATTTGTAAACGGAGTTTTGTCACGCTTCCTCCGTGCGAGAATCAATGAAACTGTTACCCCCCAATGAGTTGAGCTGCTCTCATCCGTTCGGTGCGTACAAAAGCTATCTTGGCCGTGTCCCTTGCTTTCTTCAGAATGGCAATGACAGCTGGGCCAGTCAAGAGTCACGGTGCGTCTAAGCGAGCAGCAAAGCGGGATCCGGGGACAATCGCAGTCGATGCGAGATTCGCGCTTCATTGTTTGACCAAAAAAAACGTTTTTCTCTGTAGCACGGTACTTACGTACTTTTATTACCATTAGTGCACAGACATGTGAAACACATCTCAGGTGTTTAATACACTTAAACAGCTTATAAGTAGTAGTATAAGCACACGTGCAATGAATACTTAGTATAAGTATAAGTAGTTATGTTGCAACTATGCAATGTTTGTGTTACCACTGCCATCTGTAAAAACACCCTTTATTTTTGGTATTTTAAATAATTGAATTTAAAGAGATTTTGAAAACTAATTTTTTGAACAAGAAATGCACCGATGACCGGCATCATCCTGGGAACCCAGCGCCCAGTGACTCTGCGGACCACCACGGCCCTTGTGACGACAACAAGCAGTTACCGAGAGAGAGAGACTCAAGTGGGTCCTCATCTTATTTGTCAGCATCTGGCCATTTTCTTATTGCTGCAAAAATCAATAAAAAGTGCAATAACAGGGACATCTCACAAGTATTCATTGCACGTGTGCTGCAAACTTCAATAACAACTATGCTGTAAGATATTTTAGGGTTGTTGCTAACATCTAGCTAATCGAAACGTACATACAAATAAAAAAAAATAAAAATAACTATATATATATATATATGCGCGCACACACAACATATAAAGTACAAAACTAAGTTAAAATTGCTGAAAATGAAAAATACATTAGTCTGTTGACTAATTCATCCCATGAACTTGCAACATTCATGATTTTATTACTGACCACTGACACTCAAGAACACCAGACACAAACTGTAAACACTACTGAAGTGAGTGAAACGCACGCAGCACCACACTCATACTGGCTTTGGGCACAGGTTATTTCGCTCATGCAGGTCTGAACGCCCCACAGGAGAGCCTTCCTCAGACTTTACAACTCCTCTCCTTTCTGTACGGAGAGCACCTGGGCATCAGACTTCCACTTCAAGTTTCCCCTGACTTTTTCTTACCCATATATAATAACTCTTATATAATTTAATGTTTTTATTTATTGACCATCTCTTTCTTCTTGTATTGTGGCACTGAGCATGTTGTTGGCACAAGAATTTCCCTAGGGAAGTTTCATCTCATCTCACATTCACTCTGCAAGAAATAAGTTTTGACAACATAGTTGAAGAAGACACAATCGATTGTGTTTCAAAGGAAGAACGTTTGTATCTTTGAGAACTTGACACTTAACAGAAGGACTCGGTGTGATGGTAATGCAATGAACGGGAAACTCGTAGAATGAGTCAATCCTTCTGTGAGAGACGGCTGCATTCAAATGAACAGCTCGAGTTAACTTGGCGGCCAAGGAAAAAAGAAAGCTGCCTAATATGAACAAAAACAAAAAGAATAAAAATATCAGTCAAAAACTGGATTCTGAATGAATGCAGATACCGAATGGAAAAGCACACATTTTAAGATGGCGGTGAAAACAACTGGCCATGGCCTTTAAGAAATCTGCAGTATTAGAGCACAGCGATGTAGAGGCAGCACACGATTTGTATGACTTTGTATGTAATTAATCCACATTTAACAGACGATTTTTCGCCATGGTTATGACTGAAGAAGGAAAATATTAATGCCCACAGGTTCTTCTAGATGCACCTGCCAACAAGTCCACCTTGCCTGCTCTCTCCTCTTGCTACGCTGAGAAGCTGAGAATGACTGCCACTGGATGCTGTTAACCCCCAGTACCTGGCCTGTCAGTCTGCTTACTGCAAGACCCCAGACTCCCTGCTCCCCTCATGGAATCCAACGAGTTCTCAGCACTTCCCAACTTAAAAAGGAAGACACACACACACAGGTGGATACTGGCCACTGCAATCTTGTTTTCCCAAGTAGCAGAGAGCACTCTGTACCCCTTTTTAAACCACAGCCTCAGCAATACCCTTTACTGACAGCTTACTCTGCGAAATTAATCTGCTTATGAACCTTGTCAAATTTGGCCGTTTTACTCTTTTTTGCCTCCCTGCTCTCTAGCAATCCACGGCCACCTAAAGACCCACTGCAACTTAACAGTGGACAATGACACCTCCGCATCCTGCACACTGTGGCGCAGACCTGCAGTCTTGACCGGGAAAGGCCTGATGCCCTGAGGAGTTGGCACTGCAGGCGCCTGGGTGAGCGCAGGGGCCACTCTGAAGAAGAGAAGAGAACCTCAACCATCTGACCAGCTGCGTGAGTTCTAAGAATCCTCGCTGACACTGGAGTCGCGTCACACAGCTGGCATTCAAACATCCATCATCCACGCAGGGTAAATTAAATGCTTTCTTCAGTACTTTAAAACTTCATTCAAGTGTTACGTAAAAGTAACACAAGCTAAACAATAATAAATACAAAATGCACTGATGCTGGTAGCAGATTACAAGTCGTCCCTCCCGCAAGGTTGTTTATTCGCAGGAATGTTTGGAGACACCGGCTGAGGAACCGGCGAATGAGCCTGGTGCCAGACTCCTTGGGGTGGACGAAGATGCCCATGAACGGGGAATGAGCGCCCGAGGCAGCGGGGGAGAAAACTCCGTCCGAGCGTGCCGAATTACGACGACAATGGTTGGTAGAGGAAAGGACACAAAATGTGCTTTGCAACAGCTTCTTTAAGAAAAGTACGTTTGCCTCAGCTGTCGTACGTGTAAACCGTACATTTAGAAAAAGCGGCAGCCGATCTGCCCTGCCTCGCAAATAATATTTATTGTAATTCACGACATAAAAAGTTACTCTCAGTGTTAGTTCAGCGACATCCATTTAATGATCTGGTGCTCATCTGCTCATCCAAAACACACAACTGAAAAGCAGCATCAGACAAACAGACCAAGCAGAAATTTAAAGAAGCAAGCTCTTCAGAACATAACAGAATACGCAAAAATGAATTTTTTCTTCTCCATAGAAAATAAGACTGTATTATAAGAAAAGTGCACAGGATTTTGAAGTAACAAAGTCATACATTATTACATTATTACAGTTTAAGGAAATGCATCCAGTTTAGACACAGAAGTGTTCATCTGAGCAGTTAATCTGCGGAGAGGCTGCTCACTTCGCAACATCATGAAGGAGAAGGGGCTTCTCGGAGCTGAGGACCTTCACCTTTCCACACCGGCCAAAAATATGATTTTTAATTTGCTGCTTCAGCTGGGTCAGGTGCAGGAGCAGAAGGCGTCAAAGCTGCATGAGAGGTGCTCAACTGTCAGTAGCGACAATTTCAAGTTCTTTCTGTTCCCGGCGCCCATCTGCGATCACACCAAAACGGCGACTCGGAAACGGACAAAAATGCCAATCGATACCAACGGGAAGAGCCCAAAACATCTTCACTTTCCATTTATAATTCCCTTTTGTGCACTCAGCTAACACTTTTTGTAACATTAGGATACTTACAGCGATTTACCCTTTTATACACATCGGTTCCCAGCAGGGCCCCTGCTGCCTGGAGAGCGATAAAGCGGTGCCGTACCTTCGCTTTGACGAGTCGCTTGGCGGTTTTGATCTTGGCCTCACAGAACGCCCCCCTGTATTTGGCGCTAACATCTGTGCCCGCAGTCAGGTACGGGGGTTCTTCCAGGGTCTGACGGGAAGAGGCGAGAAAAACCGTGTTAGCACTATAGGGCACGCGCACGCAGGCACTTACACAACCGTTTCTCCAGCGAATCCATTCAGAAGCAAAACCAAGCAGCAAACCAAGGCACAGCCACAGCTGCTTCAGAGGTTGAGCCTGACCTACATGTCCCTTGTTTGAAATCTAAAAATAGGCTTCCGATTTAAACGCTGGGGCAAATGACAGTACGAATGGGACAAGTGGCATTGCCCCAAGCTGCTGCACACTAACAAGGATAACCTTAGTACAGCTGGCATACAAGAGCATTGCTCTGCTGCAAAGACCAGGCTGTTCATCTGTTCATTCCCAAGTCCTGCCAGAATTCCCATTGCAAAACATAACAACCTCGAGTACAAAAACAATAACAAACGGGAGGAAAGATGAGACAGGCAAACCAAACCTGTGCACCCAGTGCAGATGTGAAAGAATTTCCCCATTTATGCTCAGCTTGACTGATTCTGGTAAACCTCTAATCCAAAAAAAGAGAACTTCTGCTGGACAAGTCAAGCAGGGCAAGTGAACAACACTGCTTTACGGTGCAACCTGCACCCAGAAATGGGTCAGAACAACGCAAAAGGAACCTTAATGAAAGCGGAGAAAGTAAATGTGGGCGACAAAATGTCTACAACACCGGGAAGCAAGAGATGGCAAAGCCAAGCAATCCTCGCCGCCATTTTCCTCCAAACACTGCTTCTCCCCGGCAAGCCGCATCTGACTCATGTAAACACAGGCCACTTTTTCCCTAAACCGAGTACTTGACTGACCCTCGGGTTCAGCAAATAAACACAACTGTTCAACGTTAGCGGATTCCTCTACCTGCAGGTGCTGGGGGTGAAGGATGCCTTGACTGAGTCACTGAGGAAAACTAAGCTCAACGCAGTGGACCAACTCCCAAAATACCACGTAAATCACAAACAGATTCATTTGCATCCTGGACCAACCCCATCCAAAAATATTTCAACTGCGGCCAGAAGCTGAATACCTGAGGCAAACGTGCACTTCCTGAGCAACTGAAACGGAACTCAAAACACGTTGTCCACAGTCACACCGAGGAGTCAGGCAAACTCCACTGAGCTGCTGCAGCATCAGGGAAACCAAGTCTCCCGTGTCAAACAGAGCTGCAGTGTCTGCTTTCACCGGAGATCTGAAAGGCCTGGGATCAGCAAACGGTTTCCCTTGTAAAAGCAGCTGGAAGACAGACGCTGGTTTCCCCAACCAACGATGTCCTGCGAATCCCCTCGCAGTAAAACTAAAACTCCCGAGTCTGTGACTGCTCCCATTGCATGAACCCTCAGACTGCTTCTGCTTCGAATGGCTGCAGTTTGCTGTGAGATGAAGAGCTTGCACTCTGGATGAAAGAGATTCCAGTATCTAGCAGTCCCAAATGTGGACTTTGTGTGTCCAGATGATCGGTACGGGCGCTGCCTACAAAGACAACGTGCCGAAGGCTTTAGCCTGGTACAACACGCATCAGGGTGCTGCTTACGTAGGCCATGGACCCTTGGTGATGCTTGTGTTCTGGACCAAGCTTTGGACCACACATACTCTGGTTACCAAAACTGAGAGAAGTTTCCTACTCAATCTTAATACCTACAACATTAATGAACACACAAAGGGATTTTACTATTCTAAAAAGAAATAATGTGAAAAAACTCTATTAAACATAAATGGGATTTTGTAAAGCTTACTTTTCTTCCTTTGTTTTAATGTCAATGCCAAACTAAAGCAACAACAAAACACTCCCAATCTACTCATTTCTACAATTCTTATAAAACAGGTTATTGTACCTTCATTTAGCAAGGAAATTCACTATAAAATTATATTCCAATGGAACAACTATTGGCTTCCAAATATTAACAAGCTGCTAAAAGAAAGCACACAGTAATTTGAACTAAATGAAAAATTTTGCAGTCATTCCTGTATATTTGAAAAACAGCGAAACATATATTTTATACTTTTTGAATTTTATAACAGAAATGATCCTTGCAATATATTCTGCAGTTTGTTTCTTGTTTCAAAAAAAAAAAAAAAAATCATAACTCATTAAAGAAACTCCAGAAAACATAAGAATGTTTGTATCTGTGGTTACGTGGTAAACGCCTGGCAAACCTGGGCTCTGGTGTCCTTCAAGGGTTCAAAAGCCTGCAAAATGCTTGTTAAGAGTGAAACTTAAATGACTGTTTTCAACCTGTGAACGTAGTGGATTGGCATCCCATTAAGAACTGATCCTACCTTAAATCTTGCACCTCACTAGATATCATTTAGTTTACTGAAATTAGAAAACCAGCGGATGGCGCTTTCCTTATTCATCTGGAGTGCGTGCACTGCTGAACACTTCTGGACTTAGGGTCTTCCGGAGCCGAAAGCACCGCACGGCGGATGTCTACGGCTGCAGATACGCCGACCGCCTTAAGTTTGTGTGCTGAACAATATAATTCTCAGCATCTCTTGGGCTTCGAACCTGCAGCTTGGTCATAAACATATTTGTGTTAAACGTGACTCCGGTTACACACAAAACAGCTGACACCACCAACACGCAGCTTGCAGCAAAGCAGCACGGTGGTTTTTCTGGGATGGAACTTAGCAAGGGCGCAATGGATGAGGAGAAGGCATCTTTCCCAGAGGCTGCCGATTCAAAACCAAAGCAAGTTTTCCTCCAACACCTTTTGACTGAGGTAGGAAACTTTAATATTCCGTACTGTGGGTATGAGCAATATTCAAAATCACTTTCAATTAAAAAAGGTGTGCGAACAACAAATAATGACGTTTGTTTTGCTACTGTCACAAAAACAAACAGTTACCACGCTCATTCCACTGGGAGCTATGACACTTTGTCAGAAAAGCACTTGCTGCACAAGCAAACCTCCGAAAGCAAATTCCCCTTCTTTCAAGACACGGGCGTCTGCTGCTAAACGGCGCACAACAGGGCCTGTGAGCAAGACGCAGATTTGCATTTATTGCCATGCAGTTCGGGGTTCCAGCCAGAGCCCGCACCATCCAACGTGCGGCCCTGCAGCAGCTTCCTGGGCTGTGCGGCCTCCGAGAGGGTCGTTCAGAACAGAGGCGTACGACACACTCGCGTCATAACTTTTTTCCTTTTACCACTTCACTGCTTTTTAAACGCATATTTAAAAAAAACCCACAGTATTATTCACTCATTTAACTTACAGTCACTCCCAAGTAAATTCCACGAACCGTGGTTTGACCACATATCAGCTCAGGAACGTCCCCGAGTTTACATTCAGAATGAAGTGCAAACAGTAACGTAACAAGGCTGTCCTACAAAAGTCAAACAAAATCAAGTCATTCCACCACTGGGCTGAAGATATTGGTTATGAGTCCACTCCCACCCCCCCCCACCATGTCTTTCCTGAACTATTTTAGACCATAGAATCCTTTTATTCCTTCTGGGCAATTATGACTTTGACTGGGGCCAGTTTGCCAGTTACATTCATTTCCACTGGAGAAGTTTCCAAGGGGCAAAGCAATGTTTAACCCGAGGGACAAACCCCCATGTAGAGATAAGGACTCTGGAGATGCCCAATTGGGTGGAACTGGGTGAACTTTACACCATCTCGTGTAACAGAGCAGTTAGCATTTCGGCAGGGCACTCACTGTAGTTGGGGCATGGAATCAGCACAAGTTCAAGCTGTAATATCTCTGCACAGAGCTGCCGCTGACTCCTCGCAAGTGCACTTTAAAGTTGTGGCCCATACCAACTCTACACGAACTGGGCAGGCTCGGTTCAATTGCCCCTTTTTGATAAAAGTCTCATTTTTATGGCGATCCCAGCCTGCCTGCAGGGCAACTGACAGACATAACTACATGCATTGGTTATCGATACTGTTTTAGAGAAAGAAAAGGGCATCGTAAGCACAAACGCAATACTGCATATTAATATGATTGCAGTATATTATAACCTGTAGAGTATATTAGTACAATTCAATGAATACCCTTGTAGAACACGAAAGAAGAGGCACAAACACGTACTGTACGCAGTGTCTGCAGCATCGTTCAAACATCAGCCTGGCAGCAACCCTCCGTTCTTTGCACAGCGTAGGTGTGAATGGGAAACCAAAGCACTCGACAAATGCACGCTGCAGGGTGGCATGCCGCTCAGTTCCACTTTGAAACACTTACTAGTTACTGGGGACTAAACCCAAGCTTTTACAGCGAGGAGAGTGTAATCCTCCACAGACGACCATAGGCAGTGAGGTGCGCCCTCCTTGGAAACACAGGAAGCCACAGGAGGAGATCGCTTTTGCAGAGCACTTCACACATCATTCATACTTTTTGTCCTTTCACACCAAAACTGCTTACAGAGGGGGACAAAAGCAAATGTGTGCATAAGTGGCTGGAGAGCAATCGGCCGCTAGGCAAGCGCCGCACGGTCTTATAGTGGCGTCTAAAAGGAGTAAAGCACGAAAGATGCCATCGTGGCACTAAAGCCTGTTTTGCTCCTTTGTTTGTACTGAGAACGTCAGCCAGGCATCGGTGCGAGTCTGTCACTCAAGATCTAAAATACATCGATGGATCTCAGACACGCTTTGCTTTTCAGCACCACCTATTTGTAAATGACAAACGGGAAGATGTTAAGCACAAATCATTTTTAACACGCAAGCCACACGGTTTCCTAACACTTTTATCTGAAAGAGGATAACACAGGTGTTGCTCTTCTCTTCTAAAGAACAAAACAACAACGCAGAGTGAACTATCTTTTACTACTAAACACTACAAAGTCAAATTTCTGACTTGAAACGCACAGTAGCAGCACAACTTGGTTTGAGGGTTAGTGGAGCTGACCTGTGACCGAGGGAGAGAGCGCACACTCGTCCACAAGTGAAACAACATTTATAGTTTGTTTTTAAATTTTGCGCGCAGAACCGATTCCGGGCAAAAACCAGCCTAGCGGACAGAATTCATTCACTCAGGTGGTGGTGGGGGGGGGGGGTTGGTCAATAAATGAATTAAATTATTAAACAGAGTTGAAAGGGGTTTGCTCATCAGAAGAGGCCACACGATTTATTTGATAAGACGGTATAATGCCGTTGGGCCAGAAACCAAAAATGCTCTGAAAGCGATGTGCACATGGGGAGCCGGTTCAACTGTTTGGTTTGAAGTTCTGGCACAAACTAAAGCACTCAAATAACACACCCGTCTACAGACGCTGCCTCCATAGAAACGTAAGCCGCTGCCGACGTCAGTTACGTCCATTTATTCCCTACAAGCTAATGAATTGGAGGCCTGCGCTCAAATCATGCGACATCGCGTTTTTCTTGCAATGTTTCCGGTTGAATACTCAGTACATCCCAATGAGAAATGAGTTAAATGTCTCAAGAAGATACATTAGGTCACTGCAAATGCAAAACAAAATTGACAGTCCTTTGCATTCTGACATTTTAACACAGAACTCTGCAAAATTTTCAGCAAACAGTTCATGGTGACATCTGCCCGTATTGTACATAATGCATTCAAAGCAGGGAGAGCTCATGGGATGGAGGATTATTTATCATTTTACCAGCTCTTAAACCTACAAGAATTATTCTTATTTACAATACTACCATCAAAACTCAGCACAAACAAAAATGCACTACACTGATATATGGGCAAGTGTAATACCTGCTGGGCCATCGGACAAGGAACGGTTTCATTTTCTTGTCTAAATTTAGAGCCCAAATTTGTTGCACAAGCTAAATCGAGAAGAATGGCTGCAAGTTGACAAACAACCGATTCATTCACAAGTTGTACTATTTTCACTTCTCACTTCACTCCTATTTACAACTTTCACTTGCTGTTGCTCCATTACTGTAGGTGCCAAGTTTCCAGTCCTGCTCTGGCTCCAGAGTTTCACCAAGAAGTCCATCTGCAGCAAATTTTACAACTAATGTAGAATGGATAAAAGCTTAGAGAAAAATAACTTCCCTCAAATGTGTTGGTTATGATCTTTGAAAACCTCAAATAATGCATCTATAATTTTTTGAAGACCTATTAGACTTTTCACATTTTACTAACTTAATTTTTTTTTTTTTTTTTAAATCCAGCATCCACAGCCTCCTCATCAACCCTGACAGCTGATCAATTTGTCCGATTTAGGATGTGCAATGTTTGTCAGCTTCTGACTGCTTTCAGCATTCTTCTTTATTTCCACAGTCAGGAGGTGAGCGATACTAATGTCCCTTCAACAATTTACTGTTTAGGGTCTGTGATATTCTAAAATAAATCTATATTTAAAAAAATAGATTTTAGTTTACCCTTTTTAAATATCAGACTGCATTAAAATAATTTAAAATGACAAAGTAAAAAATACTGTCTTCAGAGCTATTTAATGGCTGCCGTTGCCTGACTTATCCCATAAACTTGTGCAGCATTGAGCCTCTCTCCTGAGGATGCCAGTGGAATGAATGCCCCACCCCAGTCTGTAAATTTTACAAAATGATAAAAGAATGCAGACACTCAAGTCAAACATTCATACCATTTTACCAGATTTTGCTGAACAACAACACTGAGGGCGAGACAAATTTACAAGGGCTCACACTGCTTCTAGCAATTTCAGTAGTTGTTTAAATTCACCATCATCACATATAATAATTTCTTCTCTATTAAAAAAAATTATAATAGCGTGTTGTACTTTAGCTCTCAGACTAAATAGGTTTAGAGTCAAGGCAATATAAAAATACAGACATTTAAATACAAAAAGAAACAAGTTAACCTCCAGTTGGCCAAAATATGGTCCCTTGCTTATCAACTGAAAAGTCAATCCAAACTATTTACTTTTCACTGTGAAATCTTGACTAAAATATTCATTCTATAAGCAGTGTTAGGGATGTTAATGTTGTTTTTAGAAGCAGACGACACTAAATCATTTTAAATTATTAACTATACACATATTGCAGGATGATGCTTTTCTGCACTAAACATTATATTACATAGGAAAGGCATTAAATACACCTATATGTTTTAACAAACAGATTTAAAGCACTCAGAATACATTTTAGATTTCATATATGAGGAAACAATCATTCATTCAAATTAATTGTACTGAATTTTTTACATGGTAGGTTATCAGAAGAGAAAAACCTGGCAAGAAGTAGCAGGATAAAATATTTTAATAAAAATTTAAGCTGTCCACATTCAAACTAAGAATGTACATTTTTGGCCCAAAAGCTCCAAGTCGCAGCCATGCTTCAGTAAAACACAGTACAAAATTTGTTCTGACCAGAAAAAACAAGTTTTAAATGGCATTTTAAACGCTATTACCAAGCATATTTATGTGAACCATGAACATGCTGGGGTTGAACAGACTTCAAAACACACATACAGTCAGATGGTAGAAAGCAAGAATCAGTAATAAATGAGCATGTTTGGCAAGTTAGCCTTACCAGGCTGTTCAATAAATAAATAAATCCCCAATGAACACTGAACGTAAACACGCCTGCTTTCATAGTTGTCCACCTCGCAACGATGGAGTGTGCCGAAATGTCCACTTTAACACACAATTGTAAACAGTGAATGAATTAACAGTCACTTTCACTTGCAAAAGTGATTCAGGATGAAAACTCGGTTACTGGTGGTCATTCTAAATTCTCCCTAACACAATTAATAGCCATAATTTCTGTAATCCTCGATAGCGATCAGTACATCTGCACATCTGATCTTCTAGCAAGGCTGCGTGAGTTACTGAGAAATGTTAGTCAATCCCAGCTAAATGTTGTTGGGATATGAAGCGCACATGTAAACGAAAATTAAAATGGCATCAAGGAGACCTTATACAATGCAAAGCAGACAACAATTGAAAGATCTGCTGCCAATAACTGAATTCACAAAACGCCCCTGGAGGAACCAATTGCTCAGTTCCAGTTGTGCTTCAGAGAGGCAGAGCGCTTCCTTTATCGGACAGTCAAGACGCAGCCTCCTTATTTCTGACCCAGTTATTCTAACAAAACCCAATTTTGACAGAGATGCGCAGAAACACCCCTGCTGCCTTCCACCTGTGCTAAAAGCACACTATGTTTGTGAAACCACAGCAGTCGTGTGCTCGGTGCGTTTCTGATGTTCAGTCACGACTTACAGGCCAAAGGGACCTCCTGTAAACAGTACCCATTCACCAATCAGGGACCAGTAAGATCCGACTCTAAATCTTTAAGCCTTCCAAACCTTGCGCACAAGATCTTTCCCTGTAAAAAGTCTGCATAAAACCATAGCGCCACGTGCACCAAAATTGTATCCGTAAACACGGTTCCACCTGCAAAACGTCAAAGAGGAGCTGCCGGCTGCCCCCACCGAACCAAAACGAAAAGGCTTTCCCCATATCCCATCTTCCCTTTAGTGCGACTCCAAAGGCCAATAGGACAAATCCTGCGGGCGATAACCCTGGAGCAGGTTGCTATGGAAACACAAGCGCAGTCGGCCGGCTGCAATCGCGCCGTCGCATCCCCGACACAAAGTTGTAAAGAACACATGACGATAACACAGGAGTGGTTTCAAAGAACCGTAATATCATAAAGGAGCCTTGCAAGGCCTTTAAAAGATGAACATTTCTATCATATTACAACACCACACTTCTAAGCAGAGAATAAGCGACACCACATGTTTCTCACGTTTGTGCGCGCATCAAAAGAAGACTCTTAAATCTTCACCACAATATTATTGCAGAACTTACCGCCAGCGGAGCTAGGAAGAACATTGCATTTTCAAATAAAACAAAAGCCAAAACAAATTTAACAAAAACCGTCAACAGCATCCATTACCTTCATTCTTTCTAAGAACGTCTTAGGTTCCGTGGACAGATCCGGGTGATGAGTCTGAAATCGAACAACATCCATGAAATTCAGGCGCGAGTCAGAATAATAACAAAACGTTTTTTTTACTCACTCTTGCACATATGCTGCTACATATTTTAACTTGCGTTTTAACTAATGTTCAAGTCAAGAGGTAACAAAAAAATGTTAACGTAATACTAGAGCCTGCAAGATGCACATCTGCCAGGTACGAAGACACGGCAGTGCCTCGAACAAAGATATTAAATATACATATAATTCAAAGCAAATTCATTTGTATCCAAGCCAGGAGAGGATGAGAGGAGTTGAGAGAGGGAAAGCAGAGCTGATAAAACACTGCGCTGCTGCTGCTGCTGTCTTGAAGGAAGAAGTCTCAGGACTTCGCAACAGCACTGCAGCTTGCCGACAGAATATTAGGGCAAAACTTTTACGAGAAAATATGTAGCTTATATGAACAGGGTTCACGTTAAAGCGGCCCGAGGAGCTCTAATGGCAGCGCTTTAAACGTAAAAGCAGCACAAAAAACGTCGCGTTCTCAGTCTTCGTCGAGCGTCGTCACGGCGCGCCTTTCAACAGGCGCGCACATTTTTAAAAGTCGTCAAGGTGGCTGCTGGCACTCGTTGTTCGCCTCTGTCTTACAGCTGGGCTGAACGACTGAGCTCTCGGAGCGAGAGGCTACTGGTCCTGGGGACGGGACAGCGCTGCTGGGCTCAGGTACTGGGCGCCATTTGTCGACGCGGCACAGCGGCGTGGAATCGGCTCCCCGCCCGATGGCCGTGCGACTAGCAAGCGAACAGTACGCTGCAAGCGAACAGTACGCTGCGCGGTGCCATTTCTCACGGTTCCGCTCCGACGCGAACCCGGCAAACGTGTCCGTGTGCCCCAACTTTTCCTCTGGAGACATCGCAGGAAAAGCGGGGCCCCGGTCTCCGCTCCAAATCGGGGGCGAAGCTCAAAAAGCTGGACTGCAGACGGAAAAGGGAGGGCTACAAAGTGGCTCGCACGGGTGACAGAACCCCCGCCGGCGCGACACCGTGGAAGAGGAGCCTCAACACTGCTGCGTGGGGGACCGACCGGGCAACTAAGCGAAGAAGCAACGTCAAGCACTCCGCCAGAGCCATTCCTGCCAGATGCTGGGCGAACATCTTGCCCAAACGTGACAGCGCATCGCCGTTATTACATCACCTCCTTCCTTCTTAACCTCAACAACTACACAGGAGCGACCCCCACGACGCCGCCAAACAGCCCAGCGAGCACGCAAAGCGGCTCCGCACTGCCCCTTGTTTTCATTCATATTTGTAATGTACGAAGCTATTTTTTCTTTTCTTCAGACGGACATCTCGTTTCGAACACCAACGAGTCCCGGCAAAGCCAACTAGGAAATAAGGAGCAACGTGCATTTCCGTGACATGTATGTCAAGCAGACGAGGACAGGAGCCGCAAACTGGATAAATAAGGAAGGAGCGACCACGCAGCAGGAGCTCAGCAAAACATGCCTGATGGAGAGCCGCATCCGCAGCTCCCTGAAAAACACGGCACATCCTCCATGAGCCCTTATGTAAGGCACCGACCCCGTCCCCCCGCTGCCGTTTTCAGGACCTGACACAATGCGCGCATGCCGATGAATGCTCGTTTAACGCCATGACACACTGGCATCGAATAAACCTGCCGGGTGCACCGATTCCTTTTCTGCCATTGCGCTTCCAAGTCTAAAAACTCACCTTTCTAGCGATTTGCTCACTTCGTGCTCGCTTCTGAAATCTCACTGTGCGGCCAAGCGGACAGAAAACAGCAGCGCTTCTGCTGTTCGGATGCAGATGCCGTGTTATTATTAAATGTCCTACCTGCTACAACTTGGAATGTGTTAAGCAGCTAGCTGTGGAATTTACTTTTTTGAGTTAACTCCCCCATCAGATGATCGAAGTGCAACGAGGCTATGTTAAAGGGCGATGACAAGAGTTGTTCTTTTTTGCTGAACGGCAGAGTTCGAGGCTGCAGGTCCAGCGCCGCTCCGTCCGCCTCCCTCTTTCTCTCTGTTGCGCTCCCTCTGAAACTGACTGACAGACGTGGGCTCCGCTAGCTCTACGCTCATTGGCTGCATTTTCCTGTCACCGCCCTCTGCCGTCAGTGCCGCTGAGAGAGAAAATGACGTTATTTCGCCACAGCGACCGAAACGCTTTTTTCTGCGAAGAGCGCAGCGCGAAAGTGGGCGTGTTTTAACGGTCGCGGTCAGCATCATTGGCTCCCGTTACGATTTGTTCACAATGGTCCCGTGTTGCGGTTCGACGCAAGGGCATTTTGGGAGCTGTAGTTTAACCAACGGATGCTATATCGTTAACGTCACGCTCTCAGTAGCGCTGAGGCTGCCGGGTAGAACTACAACTTCCACAGGGCTTAGCAACGATTAACATTTTCGACTCGAATCTACTCGTCCTCCTGCGGGATGCTTCAGTGAAAAAGCGATGGCGTAAACTGTAGCCGCTTGTTGTGCTGTGACTACGGAGACGAAGGGGCGCTCGCTGGTTCCCGCAGCAGGCAATATAATATTTCTAAAACTGTCATAATTCAAACTCTGGGTGTTAACGAGCCCGCAGCAGTATTCTTGGCTAAATGTGAAAGAATAAGAGCGATTCGAACGCGGAAGTGGGAAACAAATCTCCCGATCGGCCAGGTGGGTGGAGCCGCGCGTCGGGTCGCCGTGCTCATGCTAGCAAACCGCATTCTGTGTCTGATGTGTGACTGGCAGGGTTTTATACACGCGTGTTGCATATGTGAATATATAGTAATAAGAGGAATCGATATGAATTCTGTGGCGTTCATTCAATCCCTCCATTTTTGCTTGCTATCCAGCAGCTCAAGTGCTACCTTCCGTCTCGAAGGTAAAATTATGGCGCTAGAAGCATCGTGAGTTGGAGTTTGACATGGCCGACACGAGTTAAAGGCCACACTGGCCGGATGTTCGACATGCATGGATTCCTTCGTTCATTCTTTCATTCGTTTATTCATTTATACACGAGTCAAGCGATTGAGATTACTGGTGCGTTCATTGCTACCCAATCGGCGCGCCTTACTGGCGGTGTTCATTTTAAGTTGTAGCCATGAGTCTGACGTCATACTTGTGGCGCTAAAAATTTGTATGAAGAGCTTTGGGGTTCAACCGGTTGCAGTGTGAAGAGCACACGCTTAAACACATTTACACTAAGCTGCCAGCTTACTCCTGTCTGGTTGCGTTGTGCCTTCTTTGTCTCTCACAACAGCATGGATTCTACAAGATGCTGGGAGTGTTGAGCAGGAATGTTGTACCAAGTGGAAATGATTTTGTGGCATGGTTTCTGCAAATTAGATGGGTGCACACAGTCTTGCTGCAAACATCGCCTTTCACTCCATCCCAAAGATGCTCGATAGCATTGGGATGTGGGGACCGTGCTGGACACTAAAGCATTGAAAACTCACAATCGTGTTCCATCCGATGGCGATCGGTGACATGTGGCACGTTGCATTATCATGCTGGAAGTGTCCATCCAAGTGGGATAGCCTCGAAGAGATGAACTTGGTCAACAATGATGCTGACATACGTTACGCCATTCAGATGTTCTTCAGTAGCCCTAACGGGTGCCCGGAAAGTATCCCCCACACCATCACACTGCCGCCACCAGCCTGTACTGCTGACACGAAAAAGGATGGTGGGTCTATGGATTCAAATTCTCATTCCTCCATCAAAATGATGCAAAAGGAACCTGGATTCATCCGAGAAGGCAACATTTTTCCACCCCTCAAAGGTCCAGTTTTGTTGCTGCTGTACCCAATGAAAATGCGCTTTAATGTTGTTTGCATTGATCGCGTCACCGTGCAGTCTTTGCCTGTTGCATCCAATTTGAGATGGAAGTGTGATAGATAATGGTGCATTCTGACACTTTTGTTGAATTCGGGTCTGATTCGGCTGGTCGTGGCCTGTCTGTTCGCTGCACAGTTCTCACCGTTCTTGTTTGATCCCTCTGATCCACAAGCTGTTTTTGTCCACATGATCACCCAAATGGGGTGGAACAACTTCCCCCTTAAATCCGCTGAATCCCTCCCAACCTTTGAGGATCTCAGACGACATAGTTTTCTCTCTCCAGATTTCCTCACAGTTGCATCCATTTGTTCTGCGCCATCTGCTAGGATTCTGTGTATCTGCTCATGGAATGTTATGCCATGAGCAGTTACTTTGAGTGATGTGTAAAATGGAGGTATGAGACAAATGAGTGTATTTAAAATCGTGTCAGTATCTAACATTTTTATATTGCTGAATGCATGTCTTTATATCGAGAGTTAAAGCACTACTTTGGGGAATTGCTTCTGCCAGGTGAATAAATGTAAATGTCAGCAGATGCAAGTAGTGAAGGTGTTTATGTAGTCGTGTTGCATAAATTCGCTGCCCAGCGTGATGCACGCACATGGCAGATTTCTGCCTTTGTGCCACCGCTTGAACAATTTAAGCAGACTTAACGTGTTGTTTATAAAACAAACTGACTCCTGACTCCTTGGCTGAGCCCGTACTCCAATAACCAAAATGATGCCTGCTATTAAATACAATATAATCGGAAGTCACCTGTGTTGCTATGGCTTCCATTGTTCCCTTCTTCAATAAAGTCATTCAATGTTTAATGCCGTGATTAATTTGAGAGGAACTGTTTATATCTGGGACAAAAAAAAATTAAGTACAGTTTGGTGGGAGCAGTCTACATCTTCCTGGCAGTTCCAGCTCCCGTTGTTTAGGCTATGAAGCTAAAGAGAAGCTTCTCTCTCTCTCTCTTTCCCCAGTAAGCAGTTTCCCCCTCAAATTATTTTAGATCGTTGTTAACGCTATTCAGCAAAACACGTTTGTATATGAACATGTTTTTTGTAAGGATTTTCTGTTATTAAAAATAGGCTGATGTTGGCCTGAGGATGAGGTGGGGTAGGATGCAGTGCTTTTTGGTGAAAACAGAACAGCAGCCTGCATGAGAGGGAAATGCTCCTTGAGAAGTTTAGGAAGCTCACTTCTATCAGCAGTGATTCAGTTGCAAGGAAACCTCGTGTGTTTTTGTTACAAAATTAGTTATTATTTAGCTATCATTCTTGCAGTACAAAAAAGGAACTCTGAAATGACAGGTTTTCGGTGGCAGCCCACATTAAAAAAAACTTTTCAACTTATAAAAGAAGAGTGTACACTTGAAGAAATATTTTTACTGCAAGTTTTGCAAAGAATGTAAGACTTTCATGTAAATGTGCTGTGTAAGCATATATTTTACTGTGGATAACAGCCAGAGATGTGGTTGGGCAGGTAGCTGGCAGCTAGTAGCGCAAGCCTAACTGTGAGGCAGCAACCAGTGGTGGTGCGGCCATGGACCGCACACCTAGCAGCCGTGGCTCAGAGTGCCTAGGGCTAGGTCTAGGTCCTAGGAAGCACCGACTGTGTTCACCTTAAGTGGCCACTTTGCCCAGGAAAACGCTCCCTTTATACAAGTGAGAAGACCGCAACATAGTTGTCATCATTATATTTATAATGACAGTGGAACATTATGATTTCCCCTCCTGTATTATTGAGTTGTTGCTTGTAAAATACTTGTAAAGTTGTTTAGCTAACATTGTAAGTCACCTTGCACAAAGAGAAATCAAAGTCAGCAATATAGCAGCAACAACAAAAACAAACTCATAAAACTTATCTGTCATTTTAATCTGTTGGACAGGAGAAAGTCACATTTTCTAGGTGCCAGTCTGGAACAAGTTGCTTCCTGCTGTGCTTGCAAAATCTACGAGTCCACTTCTAAGTACCATGCACCATTAATGTCAGAGTCTTAACATCAACTCTTTTGCTAAAGATTGGCCAAAGGAAAAGCAAAATGTATGGTGATGCCATCGGCTGTGGATTTTTAAAGGACACACACACACAGTGTACTCAAAGCGTTTGTCTACCTTCCTGTGTGCTGGGGTGGCTGCAATATTGCTTAGTGACATGGGTCATGAGTTACTGCCACCTCCAGTCCTTGAGATGACATGGCAGCTCATTTGGAGTCACTGGAGAAAAATTTGCTGTACTCTTGTTTTTGCCAGCATGGGCTCCACCTTCTCCATGTGAAACTGAATGCCGCATCCTTTGCACAGGAGCAAAAGTCAAGGATTTGCACAGGAAAGAAAAGATGACTTTTGTTTAAATTCAAAGAATGGCCGTCACATTTACACTTGTGCTCCTCGCACAACACAACAGTTAGTAATGGCATGGAATTACCGTAATAATCACAGACATACACAGGAAGTGTCTAAAACCTTCTATGGATTCAAATGTGATGTCATAATAAAAATCACTCCTTCCCTTCATGTCCAGTTTAAAGAAATAATTTCTCAAAGGTTTCTCTTATGTGGAGCAGTTATGTCAGTCAGGCTTTCTTAAATGCCTGCTCTGGATTAGAGGTTGGAGAGATGGCTCCCTTTTCGCCATTCTGGTCCTTTGTGCTCTTAGTTCTGTAGGTTCCCCTTATGCTAATTCATCTTTAAAGGCTATTTCCAGCTTGGTAAATGAGGTGCTCTGTTCAACAGTCCTCCGCAGAGAAAAGTATCCGATGTCCTGGGGGTCACCAGCCCAGCGTGGCTTTAAACTGCAGGGGCTATCACTGAGCTCCTTTTTGGAAAGTTTTTTTTCTCAATGGCCTTGCAGCGATTATCGATTGAATGAGATGCTGTAGCTACCCCAGTGCCACGCATCTTCCCATCCTGTGCCCCATTGAAGAAAAAGCCAGGTTACATCTGGAACTGCAGTTCGATCTGCCTGAAGCAGAAAGCAAAGAAGCCTTTTATGTCAACTTTATTGGCCAAATTTTGGGCATATGGGATCGGTGTTTGGCAGGTATCCATTTGTGAAATGTGGTTTAATTTTAGGGAAGTCGCTGCAGTCGGATGCATCCCACTGTCTGTTGTCGTGCTGTTTTTAGTAGCTTTTCCTTGTTTTAAGTGTTGATAAAATCATCTGCAAATGCTTATTTGATCGTTGCAGAATTTTGCCCAGCTGCCTGCTTGCATTGTTTTCATCTCTAGGTTTTTCTCCTCTCAGCTCAGGAGGGCAAGGCACATTGTGTTGTAGGGTCTCCTAGCAACAGCGCAAACCAACTGCTTCTTTTTCTCTGTTGCTTTTCAAAAATGATAAGAGGAAATGCATTATTTATAGGCTCTTTCCAGGTGTTTTGAAGAAGGTAGGAGTAAAAGGGCCAAATGTGTAGGTTTCTGTACCAAGGTGCCTGATGTGAAATGGAAAGCTAGGACTGCCCTGGTCCAAGAGAGCTGTAGTCCATAGGTTTTCGGGCTTTGTTCACGGTGTATTTCTCTGATTTGCACAAAGTGGCTTAGTGGGCAACACCTCATGGCTCCTGAGTTCTGGTTTCAAATCTGTTTCTGTCTACCAAAGCTTGGATGTTCTCCCCATGACCATATGGGCTTCCTCCAAAGACATATTTGGAATAAGGCTGCGGTATGGTGGCATTTGCTCAGAATTGGATTTATTTGGCCAGTTATGCTCATGCATACAGGGAATTTAGCTTTGGGTCTAAATGGCTGTCAGTGTACTTAAAACATCATGTACATGTATACATATGTGCAGTATGCACATACTGGTCATACACACATAAATACATGTGTGCAAAAATGCAGAACAGTTCCAGAGAGTAAGAATAAATATTATAAGGAGGAATGACTACTGTAAGGGGAACACTGCACAGACTAACAAACAAATCTACTGTTCTTGGACGTAACGGTGTTAGGGTGGGGGGAAGAAGCTGTTCTCGTCTCTTTGCACACAATGATCTGTAGCTCCTGCTGGATGAGAGAAGTTCCAAAAAGCTGTGGCCTGGGTGAGAAGGGTCTATGAAGTGCTTAGCTTATGTTGAATCTAAGATGGAAAGAGGGTTAGGGCCAGAGGTAGAGCCGAAGCAGCATGGACTGGAGCCTCCTTGTGGAATGAGGTTACTCCTTTGCAAAAGTGAAAAGCACTGAGAGCCAATGTTTCTGTTCTTTTGGTGCAGGTTTGTTCACCAGGAAAATCAGTGTCGGGATGGACGACAGCAAAGCAGCAGCTTCTGAGAGGATTCTCCTGGAGCCGTACAAGTACCTGCTGCAGTTGCCAGGTAAAACTACACACCCTTAGGCACGCAAGATGAGCACACATCACTGGAGTTTGCTCCTACTGCATAAAGACCATGGCTAGGTCTGGGATGCGATTCCGAAAAAAACGTACATGGTGTTCAAAGTTAAAATTATATTATACACTATACAAAGGTATGTGTAGTCTGGGGCTCCTGAAAGCAACTTTCATGCCTTGGCATTTAGTCATGCTGGTTGACACATCCTGAAGTTTTCCAGGCCAGAACTTCAGTTGCCCACCTCTTGCATGGAGGTCTGACTGACTGCAGTTGCTTTCATTTCCCTGTTGACATTTTTGACATGAGGGGGTTTTTTGCCACGGTCAGCTGCATGCTGCTATTCTGTCATGAAGGTGTTTCACCTGGAGGCTGGGTCTATACGCAAGATTGTTTTTATCTTTCTTGCGTAATTTGACTGAAGTTTGGGGGCAATACTAGGCCATAACTGCATGTCTTTGAAGTGGTACAGACTTCACTGTCTATCACAAAACAGTAAGGTCCCTTCTAGTCTGTAGAGACCAGAGGCAGGAATAATTTTTCAGTACTGAGGGATCCCCCATCTCTTGCATGAGTCTTGTTCTACCTTCTAACACCATTTAAAGTGGAGGCCAGCCAAGTGGTTATGAAAGCGATTCCTTGGCATTGTCAATGCTCATAATAAGATGCCGTGAGCAGCACAGGACTTTACATTACTGAACTCCCAACTGTTTTCATCGAATGGCAGAACAGAAGTGATAAAGCAGCAGGCTGATGATGCGCTCTGTACTGGGCCTTTATGATAGACGGTGCAAAGAGCAACTGCTGTCATTGCACATCATCTTTTACCATCCGCTCCACATGGCATGGACAGCTCAGGGTACGGTTTAATGGGGTGGGTAGAGGCAGCCTTCACAGGTAAACTCCACATCAGGGTCGTGCAGGATTCCCCCCCCACACACTTGGATCACACAGTGTTGTCAGTCATTGTTACTGTCCATCTCAGCAGCTGCTGCTCAGTTGGAGACACAGCTTCTGGGTTCTTTTTTGGATCACAAGCCACTTTTGTCAGTTTCACTTTGGTGGCACCTAAGAACGAGCTAAATCAAAGGCTCAACCGTTGCATTCCGACTGCGGCGTGTGTGCCGACAGCTGAGCATCTGCCATGTGTGCCTTTGGTACAGCAAAGGCACAGTGGACAGCAAGCACAGCCATGAGCCCCAAACTGTCAGGAGCATCCAAGTCTACAAAACCTGCATGTACAGTCGACAAACAAGCAGCAGCACTCACTGCCACATCATAAGTAGGAAACAGCAACTCGTATCTACAAGTTCTGCTTTAGTAAATGAGAAATTAATTTCCCCTTGGCAGCAAAACAATCTGCATCTCAAAGCTGATTTTTTCTTTTTTCTTTTCTTTTTAAACAAAGCCTGTGAATAAATAATTTATATTTGTCAGACAATTGTCTGGTTTACCATTTATAAGATTCTTATGAAACATTTCACTGATACGTTTTAAAATGGGAGTATTTTTTTTTTTTACTAGAAATTCCTTGTGTGGATCTTGTGGATTTTTTTTCCCCTTGTAGCTGAGATTGTGTAAGATACTGAGGAATAGTAAATAGTGGAATGGTTAAGGGCATGGATTTGTTAAAATCAGTTAAAATTTAGTCACTTAAGAGAGGCTTTTCTGCAGTACCCTTGAGCAAGGTTCTTATATTGAATTCTCAGTTTAGTATGCCTTCATGTAAATGGGCAAAATTTATGAAAAGGGGATAATAATAATGATGATAATAATATGTAATAGTAAATCACACACCTTCACTCATTTATCATCCATAAGCATCCAGGTTAGAAGCACAGCAGTCCAGAGTGCTAGCCAGACACCCGAGAAGGGAAAACCCTGGACGAGTTGCCAGTCTATCACAGGATTGCTTCATACATATTTAACAGACCACTTAACCACAAATACATGTCTTTGGACTGTGAGAAGAAACCAGAGCACCCAGAGGAAACCCACACCCATGCGAACTCCACACGGGCTGAACTGGACTGAGCTTTTATGCCCAAATGCTCAAACCCAGGCACTCTAAGGAGACAGTGCCATCCACTCTGCCACCCCTGTTGCTGTAAACACTGGCAGTGATTTAATAATAATAATGTAAATAAATTTGTAATAACAGAAAGCAGTGAGCCAAGATGCTGCTGTATCCGAATTTTTTTCCCTGAAGAGGTGTAACAAACTGGCGACCAGAGAATCAAGTGACCCCCTGCTGACATGAAGTGACCATTGGTGTGTTTAACTTGTGCCCCTTTTCTCTGTCTTCTTGTTGCATTTTAACAGGGAAGCAAGTGAGGACAAAACTGTCTCAAGCCTTCAACCACTGGCTCAATGTCCCAGAAGACAAACTGCTGGTAAGGAGGCCTGCCAGCCACTTTACCTGTGACCATTTCGGGAGATTGGTCATTTCAGGTCCTTTGCACGTGTGCGGTGTGTGTGTGCTTTCTTCTCTTCACACAAAAGTACGGGCATTGCACAGAGCCACAGCATTACAAACACAAATGGTATTACAAATGGACTGAAGAGACATCTTTGTGAATTTCCTTGTTTATTTGCTGTGGATAAATTACAGATTCATTTAGAACATGAATTTATAATACAAAGCAAATAAGAAGTGTTGTATTGTCACTATAGGAGCAGTTGATTCAGGACATCACTGCCTTTTCAGAAATGTGTGTCTAAGTAAAAGCAAGAGCATGTGGTTGAATCCCATAACAGTGCTGGGCTGATGCAGCCAACAGTCCGTGTTCACAGAGTGCAGAAATTGGAGTTGAGTCATTTAGGCCTTTTGTAGGGATGAAGTTAGCCTTGACTTAAATGATCTCAACATGTATTATAGGTGTACAAGCTCATGCTCAGGGCTCCTCTTCCTGCCCTTTTCCGAAATCTGGTCCCAAAGCTCCCCAGTGCCAGATTTCTTCAGTTCACAACCTTGGGTGATTCGCCTTCGATGGCAGTGCGCCTTCTCGAGCGGGATCGACTATGACAAAGCAGTCCAATGTGAGAATGGCAGTTGTTGCTACAGTGGTTGCACACATGGGATGAAGTCGATGAGACTGCAGTAGAGTGTGCCTTTCGCCGGGCTCTGTGTTAGACCTGCCTGTTCCAAAATGTGCTCTTCACTCATGAGTAGGTGTCGATGTCACACACTCCGCCATGTGCTGCAGTCCTCTGCATCTTCTTCTCGTTGGATGGTATCAATTTCCAGCGCTCACATATCATGCTTGCAGATGGTCTTTGTACCACGGCTGTGGTCGGCCAAGAGTTCTCTGGTCAGAGACAAGTTTGCCGTACAGAATGTCTTTGGGGATGAAGGCATCCTCCGGATGTGGCCGAGCTAGCGTAGCCTGAGCAGTGCGCACGTGGTAAGGAGACCGGTCTGACTGAGAACTTCAGATTTGGGAACCGTGTCCTGCCGGGTAATGCCAAGCATGTCACGGAGGCAGCGTAGGTGAAAGCTCTTCAGCTTTTGTTCTTGCTTGGCATAGGTGGTCCAGGACTCTGCTGCTGTGGAGGAGAAGTGCTGATAATGCAGGTGTTGTAAACAGTCATCTTGGTTCGGATGGACAGCTTCTTGTTTATCCAGACACGAGCGAATAATCAGCCTGAAAGTGGACTCAGCTTGCCGATGCTCTGGTTCATTTCGTCATCTAGGAAGAGACTGTGGCTGACGGTGGACCTCAAGTAGGTGAACTGGTGGACAACATCTAGTTGTTAGTTGTCGATCGTGACACATGGAGGGGGTCCATGCCCTGCCGAGTGCTTTCGTCGTCTTGAGACCGATAGTCAGTCCAAAGTCCTTGCGTGCCCCAGAGAAGTGGTTCGGCAGCTGCTGGAGTTCTTCCTCAGTGTGTGATGTGACTGCGGTGTCATCAGCAAAAAGCATGGCCCTGATAAGAGCCTCACAAAGCTCGGTTTTGGCTTGGTTAACATTTCTTCAGTACAGACTCAAGATACAATGATGCAAAAAACCGTGGCACCAGTGCTCGGTATCGTTCGTAGACGTCAGTCCGAATTACCACTTGAATGCAGGGTTGCCGTGCTGTTGGTATGAGTTGACGTGGTTTATTCACAGCATGACTTAATGCTGCATGATTGAAGGTCTCTGTTCAGTGCATAAATGGCCCCATTGATACATTAGCACTTCAGCAAGAATGTTATGATCTTCCAAACTGCTTCGATACCAGAACATCCCCAAGGTCTTGTAAATGACCATTAGCAGCTTAGCAGCCTTTTATTCCAGGCCATTAGCCCCCCCCCCCCCGGCTATGTGATAAGTGAATTATTTACAGATATGATAGCATCTATTTACCACAGTTCCTAGTGCACACCTACTGTTGTTGGCTACTGTACAAATTTAACCACCAGATACCATTAAAGATATTGACAACAGCTGTTTAGTCCAACGTTTTTTAATAAACTGTGGAAGCAGATTTCTCCCAGAATCCTGTTGCTCACGTTTTTGTGTATCTGCAGTGTTGGTACGGCACCAACTGCAATGATTGCGTTGCCCTCATTGTAACTGGTAAGTTGATGCTCCTTGCTGACCAATTTGCCCCACTTAGAGCAGCCTGGATACGTGATCTCCATCCCGTTAACAATGTTTTATAATTCAGAATTTTGCTGTAAGCTTCGACCAACCATGTAAACATCGATAAGCTCTACTGCCACAAGAAATCTGTGTTTGTCATTGACTCAGTGTTGAGGGATTGATCAACAGTTGTTTATTTACTCACTTAGTACTGCTGAATCCCTCTCATCTGAAAGCTTCGTAAGTTTATATCAATTTAACTATTTGTGTGGTGTTGTGTGCCATTGAGAAGTTATAAATAGTAGCTACCGTGTACCTCTTAGCAGCTCTTTTCTGCCTTCTCAGCCTCTCAATAGGTATTCCACAGCACAGTATTTGGCCCATTACTCTCCTGTATCTACACTGCATCCCTTGGTTCAGTCATTCTCTCCCTCAGCTTCTCTTACACTGCTATGCACATAATACATAGCTTTTCATTTGTTTTCCGTAAGCAGCACAATACACAGCATGACCAAAAGTATGTGGATCCCTGAGCATCACCCCCATGATGTGTGCCTCTTGACCATCCCATTCCAAACTCATGGGCATTAATATGGAGCTGTCCTCCCCCCTTTGCTGCTATTATAGCCCCCACTCTTCTGGGAAGGCTTTCCACCACATTTTGGCCACAAGAGCATCAGTGAGGACAGGTAAGAAGGCCTGCCTTGTGGTCAGCATTCTAGTTCATTCCAAAGGGGTTCAGTGGGGTTCAGGTCAGGGCTCTGTGTGGCCACTCAAGTTCTTCCACCCTAGCCTGGGGAAACTGTGGGTTGATGGAGCTCAATTTGTCCATGGAGGGGTGGGACAGTCATGCTGGAGCAGGAAAGGAGCTTCTTCTTCCCCAAACTGTGGCCACAAAGCTGGAAGTACACAGTTGTCCAGTATGTGTTTGTATGTTGCATGGGTGGCCGACACAGCTTGGCTCAGTCATTGGGGAGGTCCACATACTTTTGGCCAGATAGTGTGCATCCTTATGTATTGTGCTCCCCTCTGACACTTCCACCAGGGGGATCAGTCTGCACCTCCAAATCACCTTCTCTAAAGTCAAAATCCTCTATGTGGGCCCTGCCATTCCCCCCTCTATCAATAGCTGCATACACATCTTAACAGTTTGCTCATTTTGTTTGTATCTCTGACTTTAGTGGGCTGCACCACTGTTTAAGCTGGTGTACTTTGCTCTGAAGAAAGGTTTCTGTCACATGCATAAATGTAAATAACATGTCTAGTCCTTTAAACAGGCAAATCAAATAAATGTATGAAAAGATGAGTTTGATGGGCTAGTTTTTTGCTGCAGTGGTTGTGTTTAAGCACAAACTGAGCTGTTGCTAAACTAACAGATGGGGATTTCTGTGGACCTGTAATGCTCGTGTCAGTTTGTATTCATGCTGTTTGCCTTTTTCTGTGTTTTGCTTTGGAGATTTTAGCTCCTAACATGACTGAGATGGGTGCACTAACCAAATAGGTCAGGGGGCGGATGGCACTGGTGTAAGCAATGTGCAGCAGAAATTGGCCAAACTGGAAGGGTGCACTGGGGAGATAAGCAGTTAACCTGGGCCTTGCTGGGCCGATTGCCCAGCCCGGTGTTCCATGAGCCCTGTTGCACCAAGCCTGTGGGGGGGATGGCTGGCTGCACTAATAGTTTTCATTACGGGGCACTGGCTTGTCTTCCCAAACGAACCATATAAATGCAGGTGGAGCACCATTACCACCACATTGTCTTTCACTTGGTGCTTTGCCACCTGAGCTTTCTGAAGGTCCCGCTCTTTACAACGCTGTGCTTCCTGTAGGTTTTTGCTCTTTACTATGAGTTTTGCCAGTGTACACGCATCTTTATTCTTCTTCTTTTTTCGGCCGCTCCCGTTAGGGGTCGCCACAGCGGATCAATTGCTTCCACTTCTTCCTGTCCTCTGCATCTCTCTCATACACACATCTTCATTATAATCCATAATAACCATAGCGACATATAAAGGTGAACTTGATTTGGGCAAAAAGTAAAATTGAGCAGAGGAAAATATGCACAGTAATCCTCCTCTGTCCATTTCTGTAACTCGGTCAACATTTTTTTTTTTTTTTTTTGTCATTTGAGACGGTGACCCTCCTGCTGGGACTGAGGGCAGCATGGGGCTCAGTTAAAGTCCCAGGATCCCCGTATTCCTGTGGCAATGAGTCAGTAGAGGTGCAGCAGTGTCCCTGTGCAATAAACTTTGTCATTGTTCATTAGTGTAACAGGCAACCACAGAGTCCTTATCCCTTCCAAATGTTGGGGTCATTTCCCCAGGAAGAAGCAGCATTTGTTGGGGGGGGGGTGGAGGGACATGAGGTCAGACCCACACAACCAACTTTGTGACAGCCATACATGATGGAGCAAATGTGGCAGAATGCAGCACAACACTCAGCAGCCAGAACTCGAGGCTCACGTGAGCAGTCACGCTTGAGGGCTCAGCAGGGGTCTGGCACAAGGCTTGCAGGTTCCGCACAAGCTGGATGGCCACTGCGACTTTGGTGCAATTGGCCTGTTTCTCTCCTGTCGGGATGTAGCAGTTCCATTCCAATTCTGTTCCTCCATACACAGCTGAGGTGACCTGACTGATGATAAGAAGAAGCATAAAAAAACAAAACAAATAGTGCTCAGAACGCAGTTCTTATTCTGATTTAAAATCTGTCAAGAAAGTCTCCATCAATTTTACATTCTAACCTTTAAAACAATTTGTTACAAATAGCATGTACTATATAAATATTTCCATTACCTGTAGATCAGCTAATCTTCTCGCAATAAAGTTTTAGTTTCTTTTTTACATTAGTTGTGTTTATTATTGTCTTTTAAATTCTGTGAATTCTCTGTGATCCTGTGCTAGCCGCTGAAGCTGTTTTTTCTCGCTCCTCATGTGTGCAGGTGATCATCGAAGTGACCGAGATGCTGCACAACGCCAGCCTGCTGATTGATGACATCGAAGACAGTTCTAAGCTGCGCCGTGGCTTCCCAGTGGCCCACAGCATCTACGGCATACCGTCAGTCATCAATTCGGCCAACTACGTGTACTTCTTGGGCCTGGAGAAGGTGCTGACCCTCCAACATCCTGAGGCTGTGCAGGTCTTCACCCGGCAGCTGCTGGAGCTCCACCGGGGACAAGGCCTAGACATCTACTGGCGTGATACCTACACCTGTCCCAGTGAGCAGGAGTATCGCCAAATGGTGCTGAAGAAGACAGGCGGTCTCTTTGGTCTGGCTGTGGGCCTCATGCAGCTTTTCTCCACATGGCAACGGGACCTCAAGCCCCTACTGGACACGCTGGGCCTCTTCTTCCAGATACGGGATGACTACGCCAACCTGAGCTCACGTGAGTATACTGCAAACAAGAGCTTCTGCGAGGACTTGACAGAAGGCAAGTTCTCTTTTCCCACTATCCATGCCATCTGGTCGCAGCCTGAGAGCACACAGGTACAGAACATCCTGCGACAGCGCACAGAGAATGTGGATATCAAGCGCTACTGCGTGGACTACCTGGAGAAGGTGGGCTCCTTTGAATACACCCGGAAGACTCTCCGGGACCTGGAGGCCAAAGCCTACAGACTGATTGAGGACCTGGGGGGCAACCCTGAACTGGAGGGATTGATTGAGCAGCTGAGCCACATGTACAAGGAGGATTGAGTCTCCAGTTGACTCCCCTTCTCCATAGTCCACACATTGCTTGAACTTTACTTCATGTCACCAGTCACACTGAACTCTGTGTTCCATACTGTACTGCGGTTCTTAGCACCTGACCGTGTCTCAGGGTGAAGTAAGAAGTACTGCTTGGCCATTTCTCCTCACTTAGGTGTTAAAGGACTTGTATGCAATAAAGCCTTACTGACTTTTGTATCACAAAGTAAAATATTTTGCTATTTTAGTCCCAACTGTGTTGCGACTGAGTAAGGTGGTGTGAAGTACCAGGGACAACATTTTATGACAACGCAAATGCTACTGTAGGTCAGCTTGCTGTCAAGTGCCACACTTTCATACTGCACTGAGGAAAATGATGTGTATGAAGCACACAAATGTGTTTGGTAAAAATTCAGTTTGGTCAGAATTCCTATTGTATGCAACAGAATTAGACAAGGGCGCGAAGTAAGTTTATTCCTTCATGGTTAAAGCCCCATTTATAGTAAATGTATGCATCTAAACTCTGTGTGAATTCTTCAGCTACTCTAGCGTTACGCATTAGATCATCACAAAAAGTTGCATATGGAAATACGAGCTGAGCATTTCTACACATTTGCATTAACAAGAAAAGATGACAACCTTCAGTTGTGAACACCTTGGGGAAAATAAAGCGTTTGACTTTACTCAGAGAAAGAGTGTTGTGCCCGAATATTTTGAAAAGTTACTACTCCCTCGAGAGCTTTTTTTTTTTTTTTTTTTTTTTTTTTTTGGAGTTGCTGTTAAGAGAAATATTTAAAAGTTAAAAAAAACTGACTGACAATGGCTTAATGTTAGGATGACCATTTAAACTCAGATCATTATGTTCAGAGTTTAGATGTTTGAGTTCTAGCTGTGCCATGTTGTGAGAACAGTTACAGTATTGAGTGGTGAATACTGACAGTAATCACACTAGATGTGGACAGTGCATGGATGTAATAATGGGAGTAACAGTGATGAACAGAAGCAATATTAACCAAAAAAGGAATTTATAACTAGTCAGTTTGTCTGTTCATCGATTACAGTTCCTCATTAAAACCACTGGATGGATGATATGGGGCTTAGAAAGCAGAAGCGCCAAATGTGACACAGTCACTACTGTTCCTTGAAGTCCATAAAAAAGCTATTTGTTTGCAACATTCCTGTGACATTTTGTGTGATATTTCCAGTTTTATCCAGCATAACAAAGAAAAGAGAACCGTCACTTCGCAATGAAAGGCCCTGGGTTCAAGTCCATTCTCCTTCTGTGCTACCATTGAGCAACGTACCATGAACTGCTCCTTACAAAAGTAGCAGCCTATGGAAATGGGTATGAAACGGTAGCTTAGGATAATTTATCTTCTATAAATATTCTACTGTATTTATATAGCACTCAAGGGAACTGACTGCTGAACAAAGACCCAAGGAATAAACAATCGGGAAATGACATGACAAACCATCCGCTGTTCAATGAGACTGACTATTTTCTGTCTGAAAATGCCAGCTGGCACCTGAGGAGAGGAAAAACAGAACTCCCAATGCTAAGAGGAGAAAAATAAACCTTTGGGTATGCAAGTACCTGTGGCTGCCCTCCTCTCCTGGTTCGTGTATATAGAAAGTTCCCACACATCGGCCGTAATAGAGCTGGAGACAGTTGACACTATCCATATCCAAGTTGGCTGTAGGTCCATTTGATGTCAGTCAACAGTCACGGGCTCTGCGTTATAGCACCCAACAGGTGCTGCTGCAGGCATAGCAGGCTGGTCAAGGGGTGGCAGCATGGGAGGCTGCAGAACCAGAATGTCAGAAAGAGGAGAAAACAAGAAGAGAGAACAATTTGTGAATACATCAGATATGGCCAAGTACTAAATACAAACTGAACAAGTTTGTTTCCTTCCTTGAAGGATTTTGTCCATGACTGGCCTGACATCTGACCTCTACCGTGATTCAGCTTGCAGTCCCCCTGACAAAAGACTGTCCCAGGGGCTCTGTGACACTGAAGCTTTTTACTCTTACCTCTTGCTGGGATTTTGTTAGTGATGCATAATCTGCTGTGTCACTTCTCTGTAGGCCCTGATGAAACTGCAGATCAGTGCAGGACTTCTTTACTTATGTAATCTCCTTGTTTTACTCCTGAATTTAAGTGTGCAAAAGCTGCATGTGCCATTATTTCCCTGTACCAGATCGTCACACATGAGAGCGAGGTCTGCTCTCGAAGCTCTACAGACCCTGCAAATTGTGGGGAGCAAATTACATTTTAAATGACACGTGATGGAAAAACCTCATGCACTGATTTTATTTTACACTCAGTTAGGTACACATTACATTACCAATCACTTGTGAACTTGCCAATTCCCTCCTCTTTAAATTATTTTGGAAAGACAACATAGAATATGCATGCAAGCTGAAGCCTGGCCATGTCCGGACACTCCGGACGATTAGCATGACGGACAGCTGCACTGGAATGCATCCCCTAACAGGATAAAGGCCCTCAGGTACAACATAACTCCCAGCCTCAGAAGGAGAGACAGTGGAACCAGATGGTTTGTCCACTAGCTGGGTTGGGTACTGTGGCAGAGTGTTTTGGATTAACAGTTTTGTTTATCTGATTCTTGTGTTTGATTTGGTTTGGTTTGGTTTACGGTGTTGCTGACTCCTTGGTTTTGTTGTTATTGTGTGTGTCACATTAATATTTAGAATGGGGAAGAGGAATTAAAAATCATACTGATTCCTCCCACTCCTGTGCCCTGCTTGGTCACTTCCTGGACCTGCCATATCCTGCTGTGCTGCAATATGTTAACAGGAAAAATCAATTCAGCATTCTTGGAAGTTCTGTGAATGCTCTAGACTTCCAAGATAAATTGGATTAAAAATATGTGAGCGGGAACTTAACTTGGTAATGTGGAAACCTACATTTCTTAGTGCCCCGACTCCCTGTTGTGTGATTTCCACAAATGGGCCCTTGATTCAGGGAAGCTGATTTTTATGAACATCTTTACTACGTATTATTTAGAACATCAAATTTATTCAATTATAAATTATCAGGCTGCAAGTTCTTACTGATGTCAGATCGGTTCAACTAAAACATTACTTTTATTTCAGACGTGCTGAACAATAATGAGAATGGGTCAATGTCTGATTTTGCTGGTAAAACTGGGGAAAACATTGCCAGGTAGGATTACATAAAATCCTGAAATGCATCCCTGCTAATTTTCATTTCAGTTAAGAAAAAAAATAGTTTCTCTTGTGTAGTACTGTTACTTGGTAGTGCTTGTTGTAAGAAGGATAGATCTTTACTGAATTCATTTAATTTTATTAACCAAGTTCCATACACATTAATGCAAAAGACAGGAGACAGAGCTGGAGGTGGCAGAGTTAAAGATGTTAAGATTTGCATTGGGTGTGACGAGGATGGACAGGATTAGAAATGAGTATATCAGAAGGTCAGCACAGGTTAGACGGTTTGGAGACAAAGTCAGAGAGGCGAGATTGTGTTGGTTTGGACATGTGCAGAGGAGAGATGCTGGATATATCGGGAGAAGGATGCTAGGGATGGGGCTGCCAGGCAAGAGGAAGAGAGGAAGGCCTAAGAGGAGATTTATGGATGTGGTGAAGGAGGACATGCAGGTGGTGGGATGGAGAAAGATACAGAGGACAGGAAGAAGTGAAAATAATTGATCCGCTGTGGCGACCCCTGACGGGAGCAGCCGAAAGAAGAAGTTCCATACACATTAATACAACTTTCCTACTAAGAAACCTGACTTTGTGGCTCTGAAATAGAATCAAGCAGTACATCATCACTATCCAAGACTCTAATAATGCAAAAGCCATTAAAACCAGTACATGTTGTAAATCATTCAGTTTTTTCACATAAACCATCTTATAATTGCATCCCCTGGCTGCTACGTATTTCTACATTAATGGCGATATTTATCTATGCATACGTACTATGTTTTTCTCTGCATTTTTTGTGTTGTTGCACTTGTCTGTAGTATCTGTTATACTCTTTGCAATGAAAAAGCTTACCTTGAAATAAACTTACACTAAACAAAAAAAAACCCTTCCTGGCAACGCAAAGTCTTGACGCGCCGTCGCACTGGAGTGACGTCACATCCGCCATATACGTGCGCGTTCACTGAATTCGCCTCGTTTCCACTTCCAAGAGCTGCAAAGGCCCGAAACCCGCAGTGAGGTACGGTTGAGCCACATTTTATATCCGCTGTTTAGCAGCAGTGAACCTTGTCGCAGTGACAGTATTAGTGTCCCCGTGTGTCCGTCACATCCCTGCAGCCCGGCGGCCCAATGAGGGAGGAGACCCCGGAGCGCCACGCAGTGGGACGGAGGGTGAGCTGTGGCGGGGACAGAGCCACGGTGCGCTACGTGGGCGCCGTTCCTCCCACGGCGGGTGAGTCGCTCTCCCTGCGTTTCCCGGCTCCCTTGTTGGACGGGCCGAATTTTGACGCATGTTTCGCGTGGGATTCGAGGTTTGTGGCTCGGCGTGGAGTGGGACAACCCGGAGCGCGGCAAACACGACGGCAGCCACGAAGGTGTGCGCTACTTCGCGTGCAGGTGAGCGAACGCACCCGCACCCGCACGCCTGAGGACACGCATGCTTGGTGACACGAGCACTTATTGCTGTTTCTTCCTGCCACAGACATCCAAATGGCGGCTCCTTTGTCCGCCCCGCAAAAGTGAGCTTTGGTGTGAGCTACGTGGTGGCATTGAGGCGCCGTTATGAGGAGGACGTGGACTGTGCTGGTGGGGAGGCGCTGAAGATCTCCACAAAGACAGTGGAGATGGTTGGCTTTGAAGCCCTCCCTGGGAAGAAGAAGTGATGTTACAAGTTCTTCCTGTTGCTGTTGTTTACCTTGTCATACTGGCCTGTCCATTGTTGGAGACTAAGTTGTGTACAGCAGACAGACGGATAGAGAGCTGTAAGGAAAGACCCTGCTGCTGTATCTTGCAGCAAGGAACCTATCCAGCTTAACTTCACTTTTGCTCAGATATATTTTTAGGCAAAAGCAGTTGCTAAACCACAAAGTCTCTCTCTTGGTGTCCCTGTCCGCTTCCCTGCGGAGAGCCGGTCCAGGACGCATAGAGTAGCAGGGTAGTCCGTGCACGCTCGGAATGAAATGGTGGTGCTCTTCTGCAAGAAAAGCAAAAATAGTTATTTTTGTTTATATATGTTCACCTTTGTCTCCAGAGAATGTATGTTTCATCCTTTGTTGCATATTATTTGCCTACATAAAATGAACTTGTTTCTAATTTGGCCCTTTCTTTATGTAGTAATGAACTTGTCTGGTGTTTCTAATGCCTGACAGAATAGAAAATCTGACATCAGTGTCCCTCAGAGAGTGTGATGTAAGCGGTCCTGAGCCAGAAAATGAAGTGAGGCAAACCACACCCAGTATCCTTTACTGTACTGTCCATCTGCAAGTCCAAACGCCCGTGCCATACTGTCACTATTGTTTGTCTACCCCATATACCCCACGAGTCACCATGTCTGTATAATTTAACTGTAGGTCAGATACTTTTTATGATGTAATCCTGAGATGTTCGTGTTAAGAAATATGATAAAGCTGGATAGTTTAAAGATTGACTGAAGTTTGTAGGGCTGCTGTAGGGATCTGTGACTTGTCTGGAGGACACAGCTCTAAGAGACATAACAGCCATGCAGGTAACCTCAAAGAGACCTGAACAGTAGTGCTCAGATGTGCAGACCCTCAACCTGTCAGGGAACTTGCTTTGCTGCTGGGAAGATGTGGCCAGCATCACCGAACAGCTGGAGGATCTTGAGGAACTTCATCTGGGGTGATTTCATGTTTCTTGCTTTCATCCCTGTGCATCGCAGCCAAATGTAGTGCATTTGTTGAGAACATTTTCCATTTCGGGCCCTTCTGTGTTACTGATAGAGCCTTTTTCCTGACATCTGAAGCATCCAGACATTGTCAGTCTGTTAAAATGTGGCATTGTAGCCATTCTGTAAATCAGTACAATTGTTTGAATGTTTGACAACTGTTTGTGTCTTCCTCTCAGTGACAACAGACTCTGCATCTCTACAGACCCACAGAGCCTGGCCCATGCCTTCATCAGCCTGAAAGTCCTCTCCCTCAACAACACTGCCATCACTTGGTCAGAGGTGCCAGTCACAATCTCTATACAAACTTGTCCAAATAATCTTTTTTAACGTCACATATTTATAAGGTTCCTAACTTTGAAAAGTAAGTCTGTCAAACCCAGTAGGTAGAGGCTTGAGCCCTTGGAGTGCACTGCCCTGCAGACCTGGAGACTTTGCCTTGAATGAAAATAACAGGAAAGAGAATTAGTGTGTAGGGCAGTAACAGAAACATGCAGCATGGTTTAATTTTACACAACATAAGAATGTCTTCTTCTTTCGGCTGCTCCCGTCAGGGGTCGCCACAGCGGATCAATTGTTTCCACTTCTTCCTGTCCTCTGCATCTCTCTCCGTCACACCCACCACCTGTGTGTCCTCCTTCACCACATCCATAAATCTCCTCTTAGGCCTTCCTCTCTTCCTCTTGCCTGGCAGCTCCATCCCTAGCATCCTTCTCTCAATATATCCAGCATCTCTCCTCTGCACATGTCCAAACCAACGCAATCTCGCCTCTCTGACTTTGTCTCCAAACCGTCTAACCTGTGCTGACCCTCTAATATACTCATTCCTAATCCTGTCCATTCCCGTCACACCCAATGCAAATCTTAACATCTTTAACTCTGCCACCTCCAGCTCTGTCTCCTGTCTTTTGCTCAGTGCCACCGTCTCCAACCCATAAAGCATAGCTGGTCTCACTACCCTCTTGTAGACCTTCCCTTTCACTCTTGCTGGTACCCTTCTGTCACAAATCACTCCTGACACTCTTGTCTACCCACTCCACCCTGCCTGCACTCTCTTCTTCACCTCTCTTCCACACTCCCCGTTACTCTGAACTGTTGATCCTAAGTATTTAAATTCACCCACCTTCGCCAACTGTATTCCCTGCATCCTCACCATTCCTCTGCCCTCCCTCTCATTTATGCACATGTGTTCTGTCCTAGTCCTACTGACCTTCATTCCTCTTCTCTCTAGAGCATATCTCCACCTCTCCAGGGTCTCCTCAACCTGCTCCCTACTCTCACTACAGATCACAATGTCATCCGCAAACATCATAGTCCACGGTGACTCCTGTCTGATCTCATCTGTCAACCTGTCCATTACCATTGCAAACAAGAAAGGACTCAAAGCTGATCCTTGATGTAATCCTACCCCCACCTTGAAAGCATCCGTCACTCCTACCGCAGACCTCACTGCTGTCACACTGTCCTTGTACATATCCTGTACCACTCTTACATACTTCTCTGGCACACCCGACTTCTTCATACAATACCACAGCTCCTCTCTAGGTACCCTGTCATATGCTTTCTCTAAGTCCACGAAGACACAATGCAACTCCTTCTTACCTTCTCGGTACTTCTCCATCAACACCCTCAGAGCAAACATCGCATCTGTAGTACTCCTTCTTGGCATGAAGCCATACTGCTGCTTACTAATCGTCGCCTCCCTTCTTAACCTAGCTTCCACTACTCTTTCCCATAACTTCATGCTAGCTTCCACTACTCTTTCCCATAACTTCATGACACAACATAAGAATGTATGAGAAACAAATGTGCAGAGGAAACAGTCAAAAATGTTTTATGTTAAACTTTTATGCTAGTGGTCAGACTGAAAAATGATGGTTGTTTGCACCGACAGCTCTTTCTCTTTCCTATTTATTTCAGTTAGCTGCTTCTCTTTCCGTGGTCCCGTTTGACTGAATGTGCATAATGTCTGTTTGTAGCAAATATTCCTGTCCAGCATTTGATGGATGTGACACCTGTCATACTTTGCACCCCATTCTGTGTCAGCACATATTTTTACGCTTTGTGTAAGCAGCCTGAAACCCTACCCCTTGGGTCACTCGCCCATTTACTGTGCTTTGGCTACAGGTGCTCCATTGTGCTCCCATGTGGCTGTCTCTGGAGGAGCTCTACGTGTGTGACAACGCCGTCACGGAACTGCTCGCGTAAGACTTTGGCAGTGCAAAAGCTGGGCACTTTGTAGGGGTCAGCAGAGCTGTCAGGGAACTTGCTTTGCTGGTGCGACAGCTCTGCTGACCTCTTCGTTTTAATTGTTGCAGACCAAAAAATATTTTGCAGAACCTGAAAGTATTAGACCTGTCCAGAAATCGTTTGGCTGATGGAAATGAGCTCTGGAAAATTGCTGAACTCCCAAGGTAAGAATGAGTCTTGATGATTACACTGTAAATAATAACTTTGCCTGCAACAGTAATTCTTATTGTTACTCTGAATCTTTCTGTGCATCATATTAAGTGGTTCACAATTTTATTTCTGGTTTGATAACTGTGACTAAGGGCTCTGTCAGTGACTGCAGACACTTAAAAGTCCCAGTCCTGTAACTGAGGGTGCATGCTCAGCTAGACAAGTGTACATGTACTATGCAGTCATGGCCAAAAGTTTTGGAAGTGACACAAATGTTGTGTTTTGCAAACTTTGCTGCTTCAGCATTTTTAGATTATTTTGTACATGTTTCTATGGTATACTGAAGAACAATTATAAACATTTCATAAGTTTCAAAGGCTTTTCTTGGCAAATACATCAAATTTATGCAAGAGTCAGTATTTACAGTGTTGACCCTTCTTCATAACTTCTGCACTTTGCTGAATATATCAGATTTTGGGCCAAATCCTGACTGATGATGATCCATTCTTGCCTTGTTAGTGTTTGATCACAATTTCTGGGCTTCTGCTTGTCTACCCGCTTTTTGAGAATTGACCCCAGGTTTTCAATGGGAATAAGATCTGGGGAGTTTCCTGGCCACGGGTCCAAAATTTCAATGTTATGATCTCTGAGCGACTTCATTATCGCTTTTGCCTTGTGACATGGTGCTCCGTCATGCTGGAAAATGCACAGACCATCACCAAATTGTGCAAGGATTGTTGGGAGAAGTTGCTCTCGGAGGACGTTTTGATACCATTCTTTATTCATGGCAGTGTTCTTGGGCAGAATTGTGAGCGAGCCCGCTCCCTTTGACGAGAAGCAACCTCACACGTGGATTGTCTCAGGATGCTTCACTGTTGGCACGACACAGGACATGTGGTAGCGTTCACCTTTTCTTCTCCAGACAATCGATTTTCCGGATGTCCCAAACAGTCGGAAGGAGGATTCATCCAAGAAAACAACTTTGCACCGGTCTTCTGCTGTCCAATCCTTGTACTTCCTGCAGCGCTTCGGTCTGTCTTTGATGTTTTTCTCGGAAAAAAGTGGCTTCTTTGCTGCCATGCTTGACATAGGGCCGTTGTCCAAAAGTCTTCGCCTCACTGTGCGTGCAGATGCACTCACTCCCACCTGCTGCCAGTATTGACCAAGCTCTGCACTGGTGGCAACGCGATTCTGTAGCTGACTTCTCAGGAGGAGACGGTTCCAGCGCTTGCTGGACACTCTTGGGTGTCCTGAAGCTCCTTCACCGCAATTGAACCTCTCGCCTTGAAGTTCTTGATGTTCCGGTAAATGGTTCTTTCAGGTGCAATATGCATCTGATTACTCCGTTTTTAGATTATTGTGCAATGTGAATTGTCACCATAAAAACTGAAGTCGCAAATTTTGCAAAACACAACATATGTGTCACTGCCAAAACTTTTGGCCAAGATAGTACACGTTCACTTCTAGACGGTTCATTTCATTCTCTACTACTAATTTATTCTACTAATAAAGTGATTCCCCCCCTTCATAAGCTAGAGTGTCTCAGCAAAGTATGTAAAGCTAAAAGCACTGACATACACAAACACACGTTTGCCACAGTTACTCTAGGTTCCCCAATTCCAGAACGATGCCTACCTTTACTTTAAGTCATGTGATGAACAGTAGTCACCAATGTCAGGGCAAAATACCATCTTCTCAATATATGTTTTGTGTAGTTTTTTTGCTTGATATTGCTCTGAACTGTAAATAGTTCATGTTTTAATTTATTTAGGTGCACTGCTAATGAAGTCACTCCACAGATGACCTTTTGTGGCAGAGCCATCAGTGTGTCAATACCCTTCCTCCCCAACCATCGCACATCTTAAGAATGCCTTCTGCATTAGTCTGTTTCAGAAATTTAAACTTGTGAGTTTTAAATTGTAGGTTGGAGAAGTTGAACCTGTCAAGTACAGGCTTATCTTCCCTACACTTCAGTGATGTTGTCCCAGGTAAAATTTGCTGCTTATTTACCAACTTTTAATTATGCTACATTATTATTTTTGTGTACTGTTGTGCTGAATGGTATGTAATATTGACTCTCCTAAGGCTGCAAAACTGCAATGTTTCCTGCACTGAAGTTTCTCTCGCTTGATGATAACAGAATCTGTGAGGTATGCCTTGTTGCTTGAAATAACTCACCCTTGAGCTTAAGTGCATTTGTAAAGAACGCAGGAGAAACTCTCGGTTGCAAATAACCGCTGACACCATTGTCATCTGCTCGGCCCACCTAGTGGTCTGTGGTGAACGAACTGGAGAAGTTGGCGAGCCTGCGACAGTTGTCCTGCCGCAGGAATCCGCTTGTGGAGCGGGGCAAGAATGCTGAGACCACCCGGCAGCTCCTCATCGCAAGGATTGGCCAGCTGGAGGTTCTCAACAAGTCCAAAGTATGCCAGCTAGCAGAGAGGGCACCAGATGCCTCGTTTCACCTCTCCCAAGCATGAGTTGTGGTACAAAAAAACAAACCCATTGTTGTTCACAGGTGACACCGGAAGAGAGGAAGGGAGCAGAGCTGGACTACTGCAAGATGTTTTGTGTCATGTGGTTGGAGTCTGGAGGGAGCCGTAACCCAGAGCTGGACCAGCCCAGCAGCGGGTTCAGGGAGCAGCACCCCCGCTTCCAGAGCCTCATTTGGAGTGAGTACAGTGCTCGCAGTAACAACTTCAGCAAAGTTACAGTGGCAGAGTGTGACTATAGAAGGCTATAGTGGCAGCCCCCCCAGGCCCTGTGAGGAGCCTCGAGGCCAAGCGCTCCACTCAGAGTCAAAAGAGTTTATTTGTTACGTACATGGTTATATACCATGTAGTGAAATGTGCTCTGATCCAGGATAGACTGTGCATGAAAATTTACAATGAAAAATAAAACAAACAACCAACCGAACACCAAGAAGAAAAGAAACAAACAGCAAATAGATAAATAAGTAAAATAAATAAAAAATAAATAAGTAAAAACAGTAAAGAAACCTTAAGGTGCACTCGAAGGACAGTGACGGTGAGGGGAGTGGTCACAGAATATTGAAGACCCTGGTTTGTGAAGATTATGATGGCATGTCCGGGTTCAGAAGTCTTATGGCCTGTGGATAGAAGCTCCTCCTGAGCCTCTCCGTTCTGGCCATAATGCTTCTGAAGTGTTTGCCTGATTTCAGCAAGATGAATAGATGGTTGCTGGGATGAGACAGGTCACTGACGATCCTAGTTGCTCTGGTCCTGCATCTCCTGGTGTAGATGTCTTGTAGGGATAGCAGATCAGACTCTGCCACTATGATCAGTCAGCTTAGTGTGGACCTACAACCCGTAGAAAACGTTGCCTCGGCCAAACACTGGAATCGTTGTTTGTCAGCACAGGTGAAGAGTTTAAAAAAAAAAAAAAAAAAAGGGAAAGGGATGCTCACCTGGAAGATTCAAGTCCCAGTCCCAGCCCTGCCACCTGTACCTGTTATGGTTTTTATAGTTGCATTTATTGTGCAGGACCTAAAGGCTATGCAGCCGCAGAGATTTGCTCACTGCAATGTTACTGACGTCAGAATTTTGAGTTTGCAGAGCATGGAGTGCCAGAGGAGGGCGAACTTAAGAAAACAACATTTGCACTGAAAAATCAGTTGCTGTGTAAGTCCCCCACTTCCTTTGTCCTCTTTTGTACACAGAGTCTTTAAATGGCTTGGGAATGCCTGCCATCCTGCTGCTTTGGGAGGAGGCTGAGAGGTTTCTGTTGCCTCAAGGCAGTGGTGGAAAGCAATTGCTCCATCTTACCTGACAAACTTCCCAAATGGGGATAAAAATGAGTGTCCATTTCCATTCAGTTTGACGACAAGGACCAACTAATTATTGCTGTTTTTCTTTTCCTTTAAGCTATAACCTTCGTTTGCCCTGATATTCCTCACAAGAAACCGGTTAAAAAGCAGCTTCCAGGTAAGCACAGCTGAGCAGTTCCAGCAGGGCTTTGGGTGGAAGAGTAGGAAAGGCAGTGAACACGGGACCGCACGGTTGCTCGTTCAAAAGGGAATCCACCTGCTAATGTAATTAAAAAAAAAAAAAATGTTTTGAATAGTCAGACTGCAAGCATTCCTGCACAATTTTGAACGTGTGTGTGTGTTGCGTATATGAACATGCATGTATTGGAAAACTGGTAGTGGTAATTTTGCTTCACGTTACAAACACAACTAGAATTACAAGTTGTGAGATTTTAAAAGTTTAATGTACGCTAAAGACTCAAATTATTCAGTTTCTGCAAGAACATGAAGTTAGAGTGAATCACGATTTTGCTGTAAGGATTTAATGAATTTTCTCACCCCCCCCCCCCCCCCCGTGTAGTCTGTGGTCTCAGTGGTCCTCATGTATTAACTTAAAAGTCTGCCTTAAATGACTGAGAACGAAATGTTGTGTTCCCAACCTCCTATTAAGCGTGTTGTGTTCCGCATTATAGCCACCAGGCAGTGGCACGCTGCTCTGCATTGGGGGAACATTCTGGAAAGTGTTTGCCCTTAAATCCTGATTGTCTTTTTTTTTTAAACACTGCCACAGTTGCAACTTATTCACCACATGAATGCAATTTTTCATGTTGCAAAAATCAATTTTTGTTTGGTAAAAGTCTTGTATAGCTGGGTTAGGGTTAGCTGTAACTTTGCTGAATACATTGGTTCTACATGGCGTCTTTTTTATTTGATTGTACAGAGAAACAAATTGTAGAAAATGGATTGGAGAAGAAAATGCAATGACCTGAGAAATGTTTGTATGTTCAAAAAGAATTGTAACTTGAATGTTTGTGTTATGAGATGCAAGTGTAAGTTCTGAACCAAGATTACAATGAAACGGTTTGTGGGGTTCTGTCCTCTCAACGGCAGATTCCATGATTGTCCAGAAAGTGAAGGGACTTCTGCTCAGGTTGCTGAAACTCTCTGACTCCGAACTGCAGCTCACTTATACCAGCTCAAAGGTAACAGCTAGAGCAGAAGAATACCCAATATTTTATGTTGTCGTACACATTTTTGTACATTAGGATACAGTAGCCTTGTCACCCTTGAACAAAAAAGGCAGTTTAAAATAAAACCGCTTAAATGAATGGTCGGGTGGCAACCAAAAAACGTAGAAAACCTCACGCCTTTGTTTCATTCATGCATTGAAGTGTAGCTTTCGCAGTGGCAGTCCATCCCTGAGGTATGCCCATGTGAATTTCACTTCGTGTCGTGTTTCGTGTAACCCCGTAGCACTTTGTATTTACACGACCCGAATTGGCAGTTTGTGTGTCTCCCCACTGGTGAGCTGTGCAAGATTAACGTTTACTACTGCTAACCAGCACCATTATCCAAGGTCATGGCACCTACCACATTAAACTGACTGTAAAGTTATCTATTCTGCTAGTTAACAGCGCAAGCACAAAATCATTTGTGTCAGACGTGTGAAGTGCATGCTGAGTATTGTGGGGAAAAACTGCTCACCACTAACGGCGAAGTTGGTCTGTGTGCCCCTTCAGATGGAGAACAAGGAGATTGAGATGAACAATGACCTACAGTCCCTTGCGTTCTACTCCATTGAAGATGGAGATACGATTCTGGTACGCTGTCTCTAAGTCGGGCACCGCATGGCCTTGCGGGAATGTGTGTGTGTGTGTGCGTGTGGGGGGGGTTTGGATTTGCCATCAAAAACCCAGCCGAACCAACGTGACACAGCATCGTGTTCCAGTATATTAATTGCAGAGTAAAGCAATTGTGAAGTTGACGCTCTATTTAAATCAAAATAAAAGGTTCCAAATTCAGCAACCTAGCATTTCATGCTCCTTTCAAGTAGCTGCTGTATTACTGCAGATGCGCAAGTTTGACGACGGTGGCTGATGCTGTGGCAGGCAGGGAGCCTTGGCAGCCACCTGTAAAGTGCAGAAGAGCACCCACTGTGTCCAGTTTACCTGCGAATGAGACTGAGGAGGGAGCAGTAGCAGTGGTGCTAAGCTTATGGTTTTTGCGAATATTAAACGTTAAGTTTGTTACAGGAAACTTGACAGTGAGGTTTCCTATTGGCTACATCAAGCTGGGCCAGGACCATTTGAGTCCTGGCAGTTTTACTGCTTCTGTTGTGCAGAAATCCTCTGGATTGGACTTGGGTTTTCTTTGTGAGCAAAGTTACAGAATTCAACTTGCCATCAAGTAACGAGAAATTCATTTTTTAAAGCACCCAGACCACCGCGTGCTTGCTGCTGTGGATCAGCTACCACAAATATCCTGTTATTTTCCACCTTCACAACAGCCATGTCCCATTTTATCTGTGTAGCTCAGCAAGTTCCAGTCCACAAAAGGGTGTACATGACTGTGACTCCTTATTGGCTATTTGACAGTTTTAAGAAAGGAATGACTTTACTTTCCTCTCATTGCTCCTGAATGCTAAAGCAATAAACCAATCAGTTTAAATAAAGGGTGGGTCAGTTTCTAAGTTTCTGAAACTGCAGGACAATTAAACCTCTCTGGGAGCCTAAAACTGGCCATCAGGAAAAACCAATGAGTACAGGTGCAAAAATTTTATTCCTACCAACATCAAAAGGCTTAAGTATATTAGCATGACCTGGATTCATGGCTACTTACTGAAACAAATGTAAAGGTTAAGAACGTGAGCATCAATGTAAAAATAACTTGCACTCCTTTGCACATTTGCATCAGAATCAAGTGCTGACCTTTTCACATGCATCCCTCCTGTGGTATTTACAAAACACTTGATTTATTTGTTCAGTTTTTTTTTTTTTGCAGACACGTGTGCATAAAAAGGCCAATGCCAAAATAAGGAATTATTCTCTAAGCCTTGAGATTGAAGGGCAGCTTCTTGCGATCCTTCGTAGCATTGCGCTTCCTCTTCTTGTTGAGGAAGTTGTCCAGCTTCCCGCTCTTCTTGAGATCGCTGTACTTTTCTGCCAGTTCCAACTTGCGTTTGTCAGCTGCGGGGGGGGCATTGCAGTTTCAGCAGCTGTACAAAAGCTCTGGTAGCTTCCACCACACACGGCCCTACTTTGTAAAACCTTACTGTGTGGCCTGACTGGACTACAGGGATGCACGGTTCTCTTCTTGTGAAGTTAATCCGTAATTAATAATTGCAGGAAACAAACAGTTTATACAAACAGCGCAAAACAGCTAACCGACTGTTTAGGAAACTGACTACCGCCCTGAAAAGGTGTAACAAATATCTAGCAAATGTCCACTGAATAAAATTCCTTCCTACTTCATAGATCCACAACTTTTCGAATGAAAATCAATAAACGCTCAGTTTGGCTGTGGGCAACTTTACGGGAATAACAGCACGGCAATGCAATGCTCACATAGATTAAGGGCAGTTCAGTCAATGACTCACAGGAAGACCATTGAGAGCACACAGTGCACCGGTATCCAAGTGTAAATGCTCCCTAGAAATGGCTCCAATACTGCCAGCTATTGATGTACTATAGTGTGCATTTCCATTATCTGCTGTAAGAAAAATTTTGATCCTTTTTGGGTTCATCCAAGAAACTCCAATTCATTTCCCAAAAATAACCCTCGCGCTACAGAAAACTATTTCAGTGTGATAAACACTTTAAATGCCAACTTCCTAATTACCCGTTGAGCTCATTCATATGTATTTGCATGTTTATATGCAGTTCCTTTTTTATGGGGAACTTACTGACCGTACAAAAGTGCACAAAACTGCGTTTGAATACAGGCCACACGTGGCAAAGACTGAGAAGTTCACACCATACTGCAAGTACATAGATGTCCCCAAGTTACACTCCCAGCCACGATGATGGCACTTACACTTCTTCAGGAAGAAGGGTCGGTGGCCTTGCTCAGCAATTTGTCTCTGCTTCTTCTTAAACTCCAGCTCCTTCTCTCGACGGAGTGCCCTGCTCTCCTGAGCACTTTCCTGGTTCTCCTGAAGAGAGAAGCCCGCCAGATAGCCTCAGGTGTTACTCTATGTCCTGCAATATGTGCACTAGGAAATTGGGGTCGACACAAATAAATCCTCAAAAATGCAATGTAAAAAAGAAATTTTGTTTTAAGGCCAAGGGTTTTAACTTAAGCCTTTCGGCCTTGTTAACGCTGATCGGCCATCAAAATGGTTCCAAACTGAAAAATGTCTGAACTGCTTTTAATAAGAAGGTACCATTTACTTTGTTACGTGTAAGTTTGTATTTCTGAAATAGCTGATGCAATTATAACAAATAAAGATGTGTTGGACCAGGAATAAAAGGATTAAGGTGCAACATACCATTCTCTTTAACAGCAGCTCTAGTTGGTCCCTTTTGCTGGGTTGTTTGACCTTCTTAAGCATGTTTTGAACCTCCTGAAATAAAAACAATACAAGAAAGGATCTGAACAAGTCACCCCTGGCAGAAGCAACATTCATGTTCCATGACCCCGGTGTCAGTTCATAAACCTCAAAAGACAACAAAACTTAAAATTGCACACAGCTGACTGACCGACCAACCGTACAGCGAAATGAGAAAGCATTTCCTTATCCCACTGCTCCCCTGCAGGATAGGAACCAACCACGATGTATGTGAATTTGTGATATTGCAGGGTTCTACTGTTATAACAGATTCATGGGCAATACTTTTTGTGTGAACAGAGCAGCTTTATAGGGCACTGGTACCTCCTTCTCTTTTCGCTTGATGTCATTGATGAAACCGTATGTCTTCTCAAAAATTTCTGGCTTGTACTCTCCAGAAAGGTCATCAAACCGAGGGTCTCGCAACAGCTGCAAGTAAACACAGACAATCGATCTGTAAACCATTGCACTGTATTTCATTGACATAATGAGCACTACAATGTGAACAGCATCTTGGAAACGACGCAAATTGTTGGTCAGCTGCCATTTTTATCACAAAGGGCACCTTTGGTAGTCGAACCAACAATGTTGAGGTGAAGCAGTGGCTCGCTGCTATGCTCATCCACTCTTCACTCACCACTCTGAACGTCTCCACATCCCCAACTACAACTCACCTTCTTCTTAACAGGCACAACTTGTCTAAGAAAAGGAGCTGGCTTTTTGGCAGGCATCTCCACAGGCCTACAATTATTAAGATGAAACAAAAGTCAACACATTTTTATATTTTATTCCAAAGGTGCAGAAATGAATTGCTGCAAAAAACAGAGAACACATTACAAAGAGATGAACCTGGAAAATAGCATCTGCTAACTACACATCAGAAGCTGCAGGATCCAAACATCTGAAGTTGTGCCCTCAAAATTAGAGGTTACCTGTTCTTGTTGAGACGCTTTTTCTTCTCTGGCCTTGGCTTGGTTTTTTCTCCAAAGGCTACCTCATTGTAAACCTTTGTCCCCACTTTATTCTGCAAGCTCATAATGTCTTCAAAAGACATTGTCGATAGTTCTACAAGGCAGAAATGCAAGTGAATACTCTTGCTAGCAAACTGTAAAGTGCAGAGATTTCAGCTGATAAATGGCAGCTGAATATGAATTTTGGAGAAGCAGGTTCCCTTGGACCCCCTTCTACAAAAGTAATAACAGCGTATGTATGGTTACCTTTTTTGATGTCTTCTTCAGTCTGAATTGCGTTACGTCTGATGGCTCCAAGTCCTGGGCCATGGCCGCCATCAGTGTGGCCGCTGTCCTCATCTTCACTGGAACCCTCAACGCTGTTCCACTCGTCATCAGGCCCTTCATCTTTGTGCCCTGTCCCCTCCTCGAGTTCAGACTTCCTTCTCGTACTGTCCCTGCTTTTGCTGAGCAGGCTGAAGTTTGTCCCCAACTCCTCCTCGCCGCTACGCAGTAGTAGCTTGGGCTCCTTTCCGAATTTAGCTCCCCTTTCTTTCCGCTTTCGGGTGGCCGGCTGCTTCTCGGGCGCCATCACGTTCGCTTTGTTTTTCATTTATCTAATTTTTTTTGTTTTTAGATTAGAAGCAGCACAGAACCAGGTCACAACATCATGAAGATGAGTAAACGTGTAACCTGTTGCATTCAGAAAAAGAAAAAGGCACAGCTTAAAAACACAGCTAAGATGTCCATTGAATTGTTTGCAGTAAAGTAGTGGAGTAGGACTGTGAATAAACTGGGAATGCGGTAAACGGTGTGCTGTGAAGAAGTTTATGCCCCTTTCCTGATGTCCCCATTGCTGCATATTGGTCACATTGCGTTGTTTCACATCAAAATGTAATATTAGACTGAGGTGCCCTGAGTAAACGGAATTGTTAAAAGTACTCGTTTTTTAGGGAGCAAAGCTGCCCAACATCCACGTGACCCCTGTGGAAAAGTAAGTGCCCCCTTAAGCTTTAAAGGCAGAGACTCCACCCAAACGCAGTTGTGACAAGTTTTACTTTTTATTTAAATCCTCCTACAGTGAACTCCTACACTAACAGTGAACCAGGGGGTAACCCCGGCACTACAGCGTCGGTATCGAAAACACGGACATTTTAACACAGTTTAAAAAAACAGTCGCCCAATTTATCTGTATAAACTGGGTTTGTGTCAAAACTAGCTGGACAGTAGCCGCAGCACACAGGCCACGTTTAATATTGCTTCGAACTTCTCACTGTACCCGACATGATATCGTCATAAGATCCACATTAAAACCAGAGTCCCTCCGTATCACCGCTTTAGACGCCGTGCGAGCGATCCGGCAGCTGAACTCAAACCCCTGGCTTTACAGAGGCCTACGGTCCTCTTAACAACGCTCCCATAACGTCATTGTAATGTCGGCTCTTCGGTACTTTATGGTCCTAAAAAGAAACAAAACACAATAAAACAACCGAAATAAACTCACGCTTAAGCTGAGGTTCCGTAAGCAAGCTGCGCGCGTGCCGCTTATGTCGCAAAACTCTTAAATGCGGCCACGTTGCTACGGTGACGCTTGTCTCGCGACGTTAACGCGGCGTGACGTCAGAGGCCTCGTTCCACGCGAGGTCACGTGACCGTCTGCGCGCTGCCGCCGCAGCAGCAGCCAAAGAGCTTCGATGTGCGCGCCTCCGCGTTGGGGTAGAAAACAGCAGGGATCGTTTCTTGCTTTAACGTCTGCGAATAAGGTTTGAAATAAAAGCAATTGGATAATTCAGGAGTATTTCCTTGAAATGTTGTCATTTCGCGAACTCCATGCTGCTCATCCGAAGGTCTGTTACACCTGGTAAAAAAGGGGGTAAAACGGCAGCGCGGGGCTCTAAATGGGCATCTTTGGAGGCACAAGGCGGGCACCCCCTGGCCTGTTCCCAGGGTTCCGCCGGACACCTAACCAACCGTTTGTGGGTGTTTCAAGCCACATCCAGGCCCCTAAACACCGAAACATTGTTACACATCAGTACAATAAATAAAGGGATAATTCATTCAAATAACTAAAGAAGGAAACGCAACGACGTAAGCGATTAAGAAGACGATCGACTAAAATATAATTCAGTGAAGCCACGAGGCTACACCAAAGATTATTTGAAAAGATAGCGAAAGCATGCAAGACGTTCAAACAAAGCTGCCGGGACCGCAGCTCCTCTCCCCCACCAACAGCTTCAAACTGGTCATCGTGTTTGGTGAAGAAACGAGAACTTTGGCGAGCTGCTGGCACGAGTGAACCATGAGAAGGAGAAGAAGAAGCGCAGTGTTTCAGCCCCGCGCTCTCCTCGTGTTTACCCGTTGCCGAGTTACGCCTCAAAAGCGGTTTCCTTGCTGAGGTTCCTGCTTCCAAGGGCGCTGTAAGTGCGGGTGGCGCGCACTTGCGCTCAGTTCATCCCATGTATTTCGATCACGTAGTTGTTGGCCACATTTAAGATTCATTTCCTTTTGTAAAATGTGCGCACTAGGGGTAGGACTTCACTAAAAGCTTCTAACACTTTGAAATAAAAAGTCCCCCTGTAGCAGAAATCACTGCAAAAAAAGGGCTTTTGTCTCAATTGCGGCGTTAATGCTGACATTCTGTAACGCTCTGTTCTGTGGTTCTGATGCTGTTGTGTTAAAGTTATTTTTGGCCATTTAAACCCAAACATCACAAGCAAAAACATTCTTTTCATGCAGAAAACAATAACTCGAGTTTTACAGGGCCATACAGTCTAACTACTTAGCAGTTTCACAAACCGAATGCGTTTTATTTTCTTGAATCCTCAGTAGCAGAGATCTGTGGTCAGAATTGTCAGGTTTGATGTTTCATTTCATTTCATTGTGGCGTGCTTGCAATTTTGTGGTCACTGTTGCATTTTTTTATCATTCACAATATAAACATATTCAACATAAATTTTGCAGCAGGGTGTATGAAGCTGACTGAAAATAAGATGATGTTCACCGTACACCAGCAAAAGTGCGACTGCTTCATTGATGGCCAACCTTGTTGCTTTTGGTCAGAAGCCTCTGGAAAAGTGGAAAAGGAAGCAAATGTAGAACAATACCATTTCACCATCACAGGACAGGGTTGTTCCTTGGCAGGTAGCGTCGATGAGGCTGGTGAACTCTGTGCTAGCTGATCCTCATCTTGTGCAGCTCACTGAGTGGTTTGACTTGTCCACAGGGTCTGCCAGTGTGCTTGGAAAGCCACATCCCTACCAGGGTGTGGTTCACTTCATCACAGAACGGGGGACAAAACTGGCTGAGGAGGAGGCTTGAAAAGTGATGCTGCAGGTGCTGGAGGCACCCAGGCCCTCCCAGGGCCGCAATGTTCTGCTTTGGGACTCAAAGCCCAATAACCCATTAATCCAAACCAACACACTGCATGTGAAATTTATAGACTCTGGATGTACAACATATCTGAAGAACACTTGACCTAACTATGACCCTGAAGGTCAGTGCAGAAAGGCTACACAGTCCCTTAAAGGAAACCATTGCTGAGAATTCAGTGTATTTACAATATTTTCTGCCAAACTAAAGGCCTATATAGAGCGGTCACTTTTTTCCAACAGCATCCAGTTATTCCGGTTTCAATTGTGTATCTCCATGTTTCTCAGGGACAGAGAGGTGCTTCCCCCCAGAACGGTGAATGGTTTCTACAAAAGGAGTACCTGGCAGGTCCAGCCACTGTCTGCTCTTTTAGCATCACGCTGTACACTCTGTGGCACTTCCATCTCCTGATCCCCTGCTCCCCTGCAGAGACCTCAAAGTCCACAAACACAATCTCATCAGAAGTCTCAGACAGTAAGGTGGTGGAAGTAAAAAGGCAGGAGTTGTGCAGAGTAGAAACCTTAAGCAGTTCTTGCTGCTCAGCCACGGAATTCCCTCTCTGCTCTCTGGCAGATTGTCGCCATCTACTTTTGGGCCTGGTGCCTGGAACAGGGAAAATGGAGCGTCCAACACATGAGCAGACAGAATGCCATCCATGGCTCCTGCAGGGATGGAAGAAGGCTGCGGTCAGGTGCCCTTTCAGTAACCACGAAGTTAAAAGTCCTCCGTTTAAAAATGTGCTTCTATTCATAATGATTCATAACTGTAATATAAATGACTCTTCAATGCAATTTACAGCAGAACACTTTCTTCTGAACTTGGGATGTACAAGAGAGGGAGTGAAGAAGATCAGGCACAGATTGATGCAAGGCAGTTCCTTTGTCAGCAGTGGACCAGGTTTTTTTTTTGTCACTGGGGTTTTCTCTCCAATCAGAATCCATGGGGGGAACTGAACAAGAGAAGGGAAAACACAACTAATCCTCAGCATAGATTCAGCAACTCCAGTACCACCTGCCCATGGGGTTGCGATCCCACTGTCGTTCTGTTCAGGTTTGGGTGGCCAAGTAAGCAGGCCGCTCATCTTCTGATGCTGTTGGATCGGGACTCTGTGCTTGAGGGAAGGCAAAATCATGCCGACTCCTCCACTGTCTTCAACCTCCCATGGTGGACGTGTGGGAATGGGACAGTGTGGCTGCTGCTGGGGAACTGTCCCTGGTACTAAAGCCATCCCTTCACACTGCAAACTCTCACAATGACAAACACGGTCTTCATACAAATAAGAGTGACATAGCGGCCAGAAGTGCTGCACTGATGTATCCACAGATGTTTGATGGTCATAACAGTTGATTCTCTGCTTTGCTGGACTTTGAAATACTCAGCATATTTTTTGTAACTGTATCTTCTCTCCCTGCTGCTTCACCAAATCTTCCCTCCACCCTCACTGCTTTTTTTAGACAAACTTGATGCTACCACTAGAAAATTGACCCCAGTAACAAACTTCTCTCTGCATTCCAACTCCTCTCTCTATTTTTTAATATTAGCAAAAAATATATGAATTGTAGTTTGATTTTATTATAGTTTCTTTCATTATTTATAACCACTTGTGCAGTGCAGAGGCCTGGACTCTATCCAGAGAACCCTGGGTGTGTGGCCAGTTAGGACCTGGAGAGAAATATTTTTAAAATTTGGTTCGCAGATAAAGTTTGTAAATGCCAGGTCATTCACTGCACAAAAAGCACCATGGCAGCAACTGTGTAGCAACACTAAGGAACGCTGGAGCCCTGTTTGAGCTGCAGTACTTTTGAACAAGGTACTTGCCACAAATTACTCTGGTAAAAATGTGTGTACAGTTACTCCCTGACTTACAAACTTCTGAGAAATGAATTTTTGCAAATATAAACTTACTGTATACTTGAAGCATTTGGTCTTTTTCAGCATTAATATTCACTATTTTCTATACCATTTCAAATGACACACAGTAAGCAATGCATTATGTTTGCTTATAGAGTGGAGAAGATGGAAAAAAGCAAACAGGATGATCAAGCTGAAGACAAACCTTTCCTCTGGATCTGAGATACTGAGTGTGTATCTCTGTACCAAAATGTACGATAAAACTGCTTGATGCAAGCAGCTCTATTAACAGAGAGAAATAAAATAGTCTTTGGGTAGTTAAAATGACAGCAAAGATGACAAAAAAGTTGCTCTGCTGAATAAAAAGCCAGCTGTGCAAAAAAGGATGCGTGTCTTCATGAACAGTGGTTTTTCCCCGTGCAGGACAGCCCTACAGGCACTCAGATTACGGCTGGGTTTTGTTCCAGCAGCCGTTGTCCCGGTTCCATTCCATCATGAGTTGGAAATCCCCTTACGGTGTATTATGAAAACCGTAGCAATGTATAAACAATTATCATTTACCAATGCTATGTTGTGCTACAGGGCTTTGTTAGGCTTTTCTTTACTAATGTCAAACATTGTTCACACTATAATAATGATTTTTACTTGTGAGCAGAAGCAACACTTCCACTGGTCACTTAACCAAACATTTTTTCCATCCTATTAGTGCATGATGAACATTGGAGCTCACCTCTGTGTCACTTCCACCGGTCATTTTATTGGTCATTTTGAGCTACCCTGGTGCCTTCGCCGCACTTTGCCGGAAACTCGAACTTGTTAGCAGTAACGGACCGGTCACGGGGTGAGAAGGAAGATGCCTTCACAGCGCAGGCCGACTACATCCACCCCAGCGGTATCCGTCCTCCTCTAACCGAGGGAAATCGGTAAACGGCTCCAAGCGCGGTAGCGGGCGGTGTTAAGCGCCACGTTTCCATCTGGAGTCACGCACGAGGACGGCTTCCTCATTGGAGAATTTACGTGGAGGCGGCGCGACGCTCTTGAAGGATCTCGACTGACTGTAGACGGCAGAGATGCAGAGAACGTTTCGGCCAGCGAGCTGCAGCTTTGTTGCTCTAAGGAAACATTGGCAACACTGCGAAGCGCCACGTGAGCTTCCTTTCAAAGACTAAATGTGCACACAGGCCTTGAATAAATTTATGGCAAAAATGGAGGGTAGAACTGCATGGCAGGGACACTAAAGTACACATTTGAAACTAACAACCATTTCATTATTTGCCTCACATTTCCGTGCATTGAATACACGTACGTTCGAATGCGAAAACAAAACGGTAAAACAGAATGAGGGCAAGAGGAGTATTAATAGGAAAAGGCCGTTTCAATTTCTACATAAATGTACCTATGTTTACACTCATAATAATGTAATTCGTTTAATTTGGTTACTGGTTTAGTGATTTCTTGTATTGTATTTATTGCTTTCCATTTACTTTATTATTTCAACGGTTGTTCAGTTTTTCTTATTCGAGTTGTGTTAATGGTTGGTGGGTTACATTTTTACGGGGCGCCCACGTCTCACCTCTGCTTTGGCTGAACCCCCTGGGCATTGCAGTCCAAGGTTTCGGATGCTCCGAGGAAACCCTCTCACCTGGTCGCCGACTGCATAGATTTTCCTTCATTTTAGTGCACAGGTACATGTTGAAAGATGGCAAACGTGAAACTTATTTCCTCATCCCCAACAGCCAAGTAGTGTGACAAAAACGGACGTGAAATCAAAGTGTACATACGGCAATAAAATGAACAGAGCGACGTGCAGGAGCGATCATTCACCTGCTTACTTAATTCATCCACCATCCGTATGTCTGTCTGTCTATCCGTTCATCCATCCATCTGTCCATCGTCACCATGAACCGCTGCATCCTGCTCGCCGTCACTGGGCGCTGTGGAGCTGCACAGTGGGATCGCAGGGAAAGCAGTACTGTTCCGTGCAACTGGGAATCTGTTTACATTTAAACCGGCAAATGCGTCTTGTAATGGCACACGGCGTCCTTTAACGTCCACGACTCGCTCTCCGGTGCTGCGGAGCTCCCGGCAACGAAGCCATTTTGCCGGCTGGAAACGACAGCCCCGGCGCGTGCGTCACCCGGCGGCGGGCGGAGCCCCGAGCTCGCGCTGCCTCGCGCACGCTGACTGACGTCAGCGCCAGGGCTCGCGCGGACTGAGGGGCGCCATGCGCCGTCGCGCGTGCTTGGTCCCGAGCTCGGCGCCGCGGCGCGAAATGCTCTTCTCCTCCCGGCGGATCGCAACGTCCAGACGAGGGACGAATGGAAGAGGCGAACGAGCGGTAGGCAGCCGTCGTTCTCCCCAGAAGTAGAGGGCGCAGCTCCCTCCCGCTTTCTTCCCGCGTCCCGTCCAGAGCTGCGCCGTGCCGCGTTATTTAAAGGGACCTCGGCCATGGAGAAGGGCAGCGCGAGTGGCGGCGCGGCGGCGGCAGAGGACTCGGAGCGAGAGAGGCAGTATTGCGGGCTGTGCGGTAAGATGGAGGACCTGCTCAAGTGTGGCCGCTGTAGAAACTCCTTCTACTGCAGCAAGGAGCACCAGAAGCAGCACTGGAAGAAGCACAAGCTGGTGTGCAGGGATGCGGATCGAGCAGAGGTCCAGAAGCAGGCGTCCGCGAACGAGCAGCAGAGCGGAGCCCGGATCGCGCGAGGCGTCCCCGACTCCGACTCCGAGTCCACGCTCATCGCTTGCGAGGACGGGGGGAGCACAACTGCTGCGAGCAAACAAGTGCGCAGCAGCAGCAGCGGCGGCGGCAACAGCAACAGCAGCAGCAACAACGCCAACGGACAGATAAGGAACTCCTCGCAGAAGCTGGCGACCGAGTACATCGTGCCCTGCATGAACAAGCATGGAATATGTGTGGTGGACAACTTTCTGGGAGAGGAGGTGGGGCTGCGTATCCTGGAGAACGTGACAGCGCTCCATAAGACAGGCCGGTTCACGGACGGACAGCTGGTGAGCCAGAGGACTGACTCCTCCAAAGACATCAGAGGAGACAAAATAACGTGGGTAGAGGGACTGGAGATGGGCTGCGAGAACATCGCCTTCCTCATGAGCTGCATGGACGACCTGGTTAGGCACTGTAATGGCAAACTGGGGAACTACAAGATCAATGGAAGGACCAAGGTGAGTGGCAGTACTTTGTTTCTGCCCGTCTTTTTAGAGTAATACGGCACGCCCCTGCCGGATTTTTGTTTTGTTTTTGTTTTTTTTTGTGAATTACTTTATACACGTTAAACAGAATAAATAGAGGTCACTAACAGGCTCTACAAATAATATTGGTTTTGTGAGTGGCAGAGAATGCTGTCTGTAGGAGCAACTATGTTTGACGGACGATAATTCTAACTAAGCTTCATTCCACGGCGCCCCGAATAGTTGTAGTGTTGGTTTACATTTGACAGATGTAAAGTCTGTTGTGTGGGTTTAAAGCTGAACTGAACGCGTTCGTCTGTCGGCTTTTCAACTTAACTAGACTCGTTAAAAGTTTTTCTTACGTTTCCTTGAGGCGTCGGTGTTTACAGTAGCTTTACAGTACGAGGGGCCGTAATGTGTCGCGAAAAGGCGCAAGCACATGTGAGGACTGGACTGACCGACCGCAGCACGCGTCACACGTGGCTCTCCTGCACATACCGGTGAACATACCGGTTTTACAGTAAGAACGTTGACGGCACGCATTGTATTCCTTTTTAGTCATAGAGTATCTGGTAGAGAGCAAAGAGAAAAAATTCTACCTTAAAACTACGAATGGTGAATACATTTTCAAGGATGCATTATAATACCTGTAAAAACTGACAGTGTATATTAACTAGTTACTGATGTAAAGTTTTTTTTTTTTTTTTTTTTTTTTTTTGAAAATTCTTAGTGTGCTCCCTATTTATATTGGTTTGTGTTTTATTAATCTATTTTAGAGTACAACATCATGATCGCTGTCTTGTTATTATTATTGTGTTGTATCTAACAAATGCATTGGTATCTGTAAAACTTGCACACTACTTATCACTTCATTACATCTTTTTGCTGAAAATCATCTTACATTTGTATTTTAAAATGTTGCTCAATTGTACAGCTTGAGGTTAATTTAAGTTTATCTGTAGTATACAGTCTTGGTCACAGGGCCAACAGAATGACTGCACAACAATGCTGCCCATTTTACAGCACACATTACTTTTATTTAAACAATAGTTTCCTGGTACAGTTTATGAAGAATTTAAAGCATGCATAAGATCCACAAGAATTATTTTTTTAATCTGTGAAGCATACAATTACAAAACCATGGCATAAGAAAAACAGATGAAATCATTCTAAAAGATTTTTTTTTTTGCTAATACATCCACTAAACCACAACAGAAATTGCTTTGAAAATGTACCCATTTGTGTGAAGTCTCAACATAAGATAACTTGATGATAACATTTTGTAAAAGAAAGTGTGCCTTAATGCTGAAGATCAAATGAAACATTTTTACACTTTAACTTTATGAATTTGTCCAGTATTTACTTTCACACTGACATGACCTTTCAGGAATCAGAACTTAGGTTAGAACATGTGCTTTGTGTAAAATGGCACTATTGATATTTTGTTAAGCCTATTTTGTTTTTCTTAATGTTAGTATTGCAGTCGGTAACTATATTTTAAAAGGTTTCAGACAAAAATTCCTTTTGACATTACATTTGGAAGTGATTTTCTTGTCTTTATGCAGCATTGTTTCCAATATTTATCATGTAGTACATTAACAGCAAAAACTTGCAAGTAAAACAATTATTCACTGTGTTATTTATTTATTTTTATTTATTTATTTATTTTTAAATTAGAAGTAGTAGGAACATTTTGGTACATATACTTCTTGAAGCCTTTTCATGATTTTACTTAATTTTATATATATGCAGGCTTACATCGGTTCTGAAGGGATGGTTCCTAATGCATGACTTCAAACCTACCTCCTAGCTTGAAGTTACTAGCTTCCTGTAGAAAGTCACGATATTCTAAGGGATTCTTATCTTTCCAGACAGCTTTTGTGTGCAGATGTGCTCAGTTTGCTCTTCACTTTTCTGCTGTCCCTTTGTGTGGTGGACTGGAAGCTTATTTCCGGTGTGCCCTTACACTGCCACGGCTTTGAACAAAGATGTACCTAAGCACTGAAGAATTGTGGAATCGTAGCATTTTACTGTTCAGGTGTCAGTTGGATCCTTTGGTCGTGAAAATCTAGGCAACTGCCCAACTGCTCAATGCGCACATTCCACTCCAAGTGTAGCACAGGCTCTTGGCCATATTGTTTTGCTGTTTTCATTTGACCCTGCAGTACAGTGAATGCTTAAATTGTAATTTTAATTGTCTGAACCTTTGCTATAGCTTTGCACCTTTCCCCCGATATTGACCAGAAAATTAATATATGTAACAGTGTTTTGTCTAAAGTGACTTACAATCCAAGATCCACCACAGTAAACTCTGCACAGCCAAAGACATACAGAGCATTTTATGCATGTCCTTCATTAATGTTGCAAACTATGCTGACCGCCTAACAAAAAGAGCTTTCCTGTACTGGGTGACAGTTTAAGACCAGATGTGGTGATGTTCTGGTGAAGCTGTTGATCTCCCTTTACATCAGAGTGTATGACATTCACATTTAAGCAATCCTGTTGATTCATTCATTTATGAAAATATTAATGGCACATAAAGCACTTTTAAAGAAGCACGGTTTCAAATTTACAGGCCTGCTGCTTGTAGACTCCCCTATCAAATATGCCATACAACACAAGCTGGGGCATAACACAAGCATCACAGCTCGAGAATTGCAGATATTAGTTGGGTCTCAGGGTCAGAAAGTCTCAAACTACAATCAGATGCCACCTACTTAGTCACAAGTTGTTTGGTAGGGTTGCTAGAAAAGGGCTCCACTGTCTTCAAACAACAAACGTAAACTGAAGCATTTTCGCAAAAAAACACCAAAGGTGAATGATAGGCATGCAAAAAGTAGCTTATCCCCACCGTGAAGTATGATGGTGGATTTTTCTACCAAAGGCTCTGGACAACTTGTTAGGATACATGATATCTTAGATTCCATCAAGTGTGAGCAGATATTAAATCAAAACCTGACTGCCTCTGGCATGGTTGGACCTTCCAGCAGGCCAGTGATCCAAAGTACACCTCAAAATCAACACAAAAATGATTGTGAACACAAAATCAAGGTTTTGTCATGATTATCCCAGTCCCATAACCTGACTCCCACTGAAAACCTGTGAGATGAGCTGAAGAGAAAAGTCCACAAGAAAGGGTAAGTAGCTTACAACATTTATGTCAAATGAGCTTTTGGTTTGTTGAGTCTTGCTGGCTACTTTCCTATCTGTCAGTTTAGTTTTCCTTTCAACTCTGTAGATTGTTCAGGGGTTGCATCTGATGCTGCATTTGAGAAGCCGTGTTGCTTGAGTAGCACAGGGGAGTATCTCCATGTTTTGATGTTCATACAGATGTCTTACTGTGTAGTTTTACATATCATATTTTATGTGCCTGAGAATGATAAAATGGAATTCTTTCAAATTATTCCACTTTAATGTGCATAATGTGCAGTGCCTTTTGTCACACTCCCCAAAGCTCATATTGTACTGCTGCAGGTTGACACCTGCATTTGAAAAAGAGCATTTAAGGAGCAGCATATCACCCATTGATTGCTGATTCTTTAAAAACCGGACATTGCTTTTACTTTCCTGAGGTCTTTGGCCTGGAAGGAAGCTGGCCTATTTGTGTGGTATGTCAAACAGTGGGCTTCCCCCAATGTAAAGCAGAAATGGAGTAGAAAAGAACAGCTAAAGAACACTCATGTTTATTAGCAACTGCTTCACCTGTCTTTTAACTTTTTGTTTTGTTTTTTTTATTTTTTAATTTTTTAAATAGACAATGCACTTCCCTCCTAACTGCTTCCTCCCCCATAAGATGTAGTGCAGAATCTCACTAAGCATCAAGAACTGGACTGTTTGCCTCAGTGCTCATGTTGTCACTGATGTTTGGGTGAGGTCGGGCGCTACCAGGCTCGTCATGCTTGGTTATGTACCGACAAGGGTGACATTGAACCACTTGATGTTTTCTTTGCATTCTATTTTGAAGACATATCATTTAGCTTCATATTATTTCTCTATTCTCCATTGTTTTCATTCTCATTTGTTAAAAAATGTTTTAAATGCATACATTTTTATGGGAAACCTGAAGTTGTATTTTCAAAACAATGCCTAAACAATTTTTATAGGAAAGCCAAGATAATTCCTCATCGCTGAGTTTATACAACATTTTCCTATGACTCCTTTAGTTAGGCTCAGTAAAATGCTAGAGGTCAAAGAGGCCACACAAATGGGAAAAGAAGAAAGGGATTTAAAGGGTTTACCGTGTGAATAAGGCACCATTAACCAAACCAAGGGATATTTGTGGAAGGGTTTTTCTGTGAGAAAGGTTAGTGATTTATGGTGAATATTTACATAAAACAGTGATGTGCACAAAAGTTTGTGTAACAAGTGAACGCAAATTATTCTATTGTGTGTGAATCAAAGACCAACTGTCCATCTTAAAGCTGGAAGGAAAAAGCAACAAAGCCAAAACAGTCTTGCGTGCCTGACTAACTATAGTATACCAATCTAAACTACTTAACAAAACGTACAAATAGAAATAGGACAGTCCTGTCCATAAAAAAAAAAAAAAAGTATAAAAGCACACGCCAAAAGTAACAAATGGTAAGGCCAAAGCAGCTGAAATCGCACTCCTCCAGCTCCTCTTGTTGTGTGGGGTTCTTTGTAGACCTAGGAGGGGCTGGCAATTCGATTCCAGTTGGCGCAGGTGATGTGAGCTTGGCGTCTCCACAGGCCTAATTTGACAACAGGGGAGAGACACAAACATGCAGTCTGACGCTGGGCCATTGCAATTTATTCTGGTTGCGCTCTTTGTTTTTTTAAGCTATGTTACAGATGCAAGAGGTGTATTGCATTGCCTCTTTAAATTCTTAGTCCACTGTATGCTACTCAAATGATAACTTGTGACTCTTTTCTTATTCTCTGGCACTTTCATGCATCTTGCATTTGTTATCTGTATTTTTGTATGTGGAGTTTGTCTAATGAAAACTGAGCCGTTCCGAACCAAAGCCAAATTCCCTGTATGCGTGTGCATACTTGGCCAAGTAAATCTGATTCTGATATCTGCTGCTGCATGGGAATTTCCATCAGTTATTATCTGGCCCAGCTACAGTTTGCAATGCTTGCACATGCATACACACACACAAATTTAATGGCTATATGAGAATGTGTTTCATTGGTGTGAAACCATACTGATTTTTATTCTCAAAGAAGCCCATTCTTTTGATTCAGTTCCAGTTTCATTTACGTGCAGTTAAATGCACTGAAATTCCTTGGGTACCCTGAATTTGTAACAGAAACAAGAGAAGATAGCTGGTTTAAGCACTCCAGTACACTGGATAAGTTCACTATCTTAGTCACATTCCCTACAAAAGGAGAAAAGGGTGAATTTGAAAAGTGTCATACCAAGTAAGATTCCACATGTTCAATGCTACTCTCTTTTTTTTCTACCTCTTGAAAGTGCAAAATTGCATTCCATACAAATCTTTGCCATAGTCTATAAACCGTTAATATAGGCATCCCTTATGTTTTTTTTTCACATGCTGTTTTCTGCAGTATCCTCAGTAAAGTTATAATGAGTTGCTTGTCCTATCCAGGGTTTCTGTGTTTCAGAGGGTGCCCTGGAAGCATCAAGCTCAAGACAGGGAACACCATCCGTCACAACTTTTTTATTTATTTATTTATTTTTTAAAATCTTAGACAACATGCTACATATTCATCAGCATCTGAACACTTTCACTTTGCTTTATTACCTATGCAATAAAAGGTCACAATACAGATATTCTTTGGTTTATTTAGTGAATTTCTGTAAAAGTCTTCTATATAGCTATAATTAAGTATATGCTTTACATTTATTTTACCTTTTTTATTAATGTTAAGATACATTCAAATTAAAACTTGTGTAAAATGTCTGAAAATAAGAAAACACAATTAAAAATCTTCAAAATAAGAGTGTTATTCCCATTTTTGCTGTGTTTTAAGATGCTGAGATTATCATTCTTGTCTGTAATTGTGGAGTCAGCAATGGCAAGAACTGCCCTGAAAACACTCTGTGAAACTGACTAAATTAGCATAAGCTTCACATGAAATACACAAAGTTTATAAAATATATTGAAATGCATTTTAGATATACATTTGAATCCTAACATGTTATTCAGTAGTAAATGAGAATGTGTGCTTACTCTGACACTGGTGTTCTGAATGCTTCTCTAGCCATATTTTCCCATTTTTATCAGCACATGCCACATACTATAGTCCCTGATGGCTATCCATGAACCATGGGTGTGTCTGTCTAGGCCAGTGTCCCCTCCCAGTCCGTTCTGCTGCAGGCACGCAACCATTGTTCTGCCCCAAGCAATCGCATTACATTTTGAATTGTATCCCACAGGTCTCTGTTACTTCTGTCAGTTATAATATTCCCACATACTGCACTGTATGTCTGTGTTGAAGGTTTCAGTGTTAAAGTAGAAGCTGGCAACTCATTACCTGCTGAGTTACATTATACAAAGTACACATCATTTGTCTTTAAACTGATTTTGAACCTTGCAAAAAAGTGTATGTGATGCCAGTGCTGGCAGCTTTGAGTCTGTGGGATGTGGTAACTCCACTCTTTGACATTGGTTGATCTGGCTAGAACCCTTGTTTTGTTAAAGATTCCTTATAGACTTATTCAGATGTCATAAACTTTGCCTTCAGTGTTTCGGTCATTTCATTTAGCCATGGCTTGATTTTTCTCTGTCAGAGTCAGCCAAAGAAGATGCCTATGTTTACCAGAAACTGTACTTTAGCATGCATGTGCCAGTCAATACTTTAACTTATTGTTACAGTTCTTGGGCAGAAGGATTGCTTTGAAGGGAATGAATTGCTGGTTGGATGTCATGAAATTTAATTTGCATTTTACTCTTGTTTTCCCTTCCAGTGTGTGATCTAGAAGCTGAAGCCCCACAAAGAGGTTTTATACGAAGCTGTAAAATTCTAGATGCATCTTTTCCCATATGAATAATCACTGCGGGATGGCTTGCCTATGTGTGGCAATAGTGCAGGGTTGTGGAATCAGGTACATATTGTTTTAATAAGAATGTGAATGATGAACCTTAACTTTTACCCTAGAAATTACATGTGTGCTGTGACTATTGTGTTGACATGTCATGTGATTGTAGACCAACTGGTGTCATTTTTCACAACTGCCCCAGTGTTCCTCTTTAGCCATATACTGTACACTAAAATGCAAAGGTGAAACACATAAATGGCACAGTGGTGTTGCAGGTAGTGTTGGTACCTGAGTGCCCAGGTTGTTGTTATGGATCTAAATTCAAATCTCGCCCTGTCTGTGCAGAGTTTTCATGTTCTCCCTGTGTTCAAATGGGTTTCCTTACATAAGGCGTGTTTATTTAAGAAGGCTGGTAAAAAACTTCCAGACATTTCCCCACCATCAAAACCACACAACTGGTTGCTGTCAATCAAGTTTGACTCACCAATACTCACACTTGGCCTTAATGCATGATAGGTGCCCCACCCCCCCCATGCAGTGGAAGTTGTGTACAAACTATTGCTCTATGTAATGCTTTGCGTAGTGGCGGACACATTGGCCCTGAGTCGCATCACTGACTGTCACAGATTTCCACCACATCCTACAAAAGTAATCTGGTATCATTAGCTGTTGTAGCATTGTTTTTACTCCCTGCTTAAGGAAATATTTGTTTGGCTTACCTCTGAGAATGAGAATCGTGAAAAAAAGGGAAAAATGTAGTTTGCCATTTTGAAGAGAACAGGATTTTCCCCTTAAAAAAATCCGAAGGATTGCTCTAGGCCACATCTTAAATTAAAAATAAGCCGTTTTGATACGTTTGTGTCTCATTTCAGGAGCTGGAAGCTTGTATTTTTAAGGCTGCTGTATGTATTTCTACTTAAAAAAAAAAAAACTAGTAAGTTCATGACTATGAAATGAGCATTACAATGAAAGCAAACTGAAGTCTGACAGCACAACTGCGTGTTAGGATCTCAGGGAATTTGGGTCCTTGTTTAGCACCAGATTTCTTAAATGGCGAATGCAAATATTGTGCTGTTAATTAGTTTTGAAAAGATCTAGAATGTTTTTGTGCTTTTTTTGGACATTACCAAGGGGAACAAAAACAGTGAGCTTGAAGTGTCAACTTCTGTGTATAGAAGGTGATTGCTAATATTCTTTTAAAAGTTGTAGAAACTGCTCTTCAGTGACATAATCTGCACTAAAAACAGACCAAGAATACTGAGTGTAGTTCTCATTTGTGAGTTTAAATAAAGTGTTTTCTGGCTGATTTTGGGGGAGCGAAAAATCACATTTTCTCTTCATGACTAGAATACTGAATTACACGTAGAAAACGGCAAAAGAAGCAAGTGTAACGGCCCACTTTATCTACGCTGTTGACAGGGCAGCCGAGGAGGAAGCCAGAAGACTTGTCTCTAGGAATACAACTGTCAATTCCCCTGGGCTTGTCTTTGGTCAGAGCTAAGATGTGGAGCAATGTCTCAACAATAACATTCATGGAGAACATGGACATGCTGTCAAACAGTGAGCAGTTCCCCTACAGCTCTCCACAGTGGTACCCAGAACTGTTTATACACACACACACACACACACACACACACACACACACAGTGCATCATAGGAGAGCCACAGCTATCCTGCATCCACTGCATTAGATTTTAAAAAACAATACTGCATGAAAATAAAATTATAATACTGCACTGTGTATTATCATTCTATATTAGGATGATTTAAGCATGAATAGTTTGTTAAATTTGTGCTCTCTATTAAAATAAAATTGAACATAGCAAAGCTCTTAATATGCAGCATAGCATTTATGCATATTTATGGTTTATTCATCCATCTGTTCATCCACTCATTGTTAACTACTTTATCTCGGAGGTTGGGGAGAAAAGGATTTCAGACTTTGAGCAGAATCAATTCAGAATTTAACCCTGTCATAGTTTCTTTTCTTGTTTCTCTCCATATTCCAATGTGCAAACATTATGCTTAGAAATTAGAGAAATAATAAAAAATCCTTTTTCAAAGACATAGACTCCCATCTCCCTGGAAATGTGTGTCATCTTGCTGCTATTACATTCTCTGCTGCTCTCGTGGGAGGAATGGGAGGTGGAAAAAAATCATGAAAGTGAATAGTGAAGTGCATCATTTGCTTGGCCTCAAAGGGTTGGTTACAAAAAAAGCCAGAAAAGAGGACCTTACATGCTTCAGATTTTAGGGCAGGAAGCTGCAAGCTACAGATTATGCTAGTCAGGAACAGACAGTGGGCAACATGATCATCACAAAAAACAGATACTGGTCTGTCCTCATGGATGCTATTTTTGTTAAATTTATTGTTACTTTTACATTTATTCATTTAGCAGACACTTATCAAAACAATTTGTAATTCTGCCCATCCCTCTGTTCACTACCATAAATTACTTAATCATGCTCAGGTTTACAGCAATCTGGAGCCTATCTCAGAATCATAGGGATATAGGCTATGAACTTGCCTCTGGAGAGGCTGCCAGTCCATTGCAGGGTGGCCGCACACATTTGTACACAATTTAGAGTAACCAATTAGCCTGAAGCACATGTCTTTGGACTGTGGGAGGAAACCCATTCAGACACAGGGAGAATGTGCAGACTCCACACAGACTGTACTGGATTCAGACCACACCCAAAGAGCCCAGGCCCTGAGCCACTGTGCTGCCCCCAGCATACAACTCAAAAGTGTATTTCACAGCAAACTGAGTGGTAAAGGCACAGACAAGAAAATAGTTGTGCCTGTTCTCACTGTTGTCCCAAAAGGTACAAAAATACATGAATGTAGAATTGAGTCTGATAAGAAATATAAGTATTATAGAGGGTGAAATCAGGAGGGAGTTTGGCACAAAAAATGGATTTTTAGACCTTTATTGAATATTGGGAGGGACTTGGCAGTTATAGAAGGAGCTCATTCCACTACATCTGAGACAAATGACTTATGGACTTTCAATTTTGAATGCCTTGTGAGTAGGACTACCAAATAGTCAGAGCTGAAGAAGTTCTGTCTGGGATACAAGTTATATTATTTTTATTCCGATCCAGGAAGTTCATAAAATTTAGCATTTTTAACTTTAATCACAATTAAACTGAACAAATTCAAACGCTCTGTATATATTTTGGGTGGCAATGTGTGCATGGGGTTTGTTGATGTAGGCTTGAATCTGCCTTGTGCTTCCAGAATGGATTCCACACTGCAACAACATTAAATCTGACAAAGCAGGGTCACTGACATCGTAGTAGGTACGATTGATGTGTAGTAAGTGACTGTGCATATATTTTCCAGCACAAATTTCTGTTGCACAGAGATGTTGTGCTTGGGTCAGTGTGTCCTACACTTTATCTACTGGGAGCAAAAGCTGAAGCACTGTTCATGCATTGTGGTTATGGAGGAACCAGGGCTTTTCAGGGGCTACCCTTACACCAGAACTCATCTTTGTGCCTGTTCCAAAGGCTACATCTGGATGATATCCTTTGCATTGGTCAGTTTTTCTCACTTTCAGGAGTCCTCTTCTCCAGTGAATGAAACAGTGGGTGTGCAAGGGCTTTATTTTCTTGGCAACGTGGTCAGGACTATATTGACTTCTCAGAGGCATGGACCTACAGTATTATTTGTGGAATATGAACAGACTGTGGTAGAAGGGGGTCAGCCTTGCTGTGGGGGTGTGGAGGCACTGTGGAATGTGGAAGAATAGTTGAGAAGGGAAGAAAGGCTGTAACAGGGAAACGGGAGCACAGTGCATACAGAGCTGTTGCTGGAATGTATGCATTCATACTCACACAAGTGAAAGAGCATTTGCAAACATCTGAGTTCCTCCCCAGTCCACAGTTGAGAATCTTGTCTTCACATTGCCATGTAAGAGGAAAACAGGAACTGTGATCATCATGTTAGTCTGGATCTGTGATTTGTTTTCCTTTAGGTGGACAAAAGTTGCCACCACAACTGAGCTCTGTTTAATCCATGAGAATGAACAAGAATCCATGTTTTAAATTAGTCCTGTTGGGCCAGCTCTTCAGGAAGAGTCTATATGAAGCAAAATAATTTGCAGATCTACAGAATGAAGTCCTTTGTACTGTTTTGTGTTTCTATCAGCGCTCGATGCATATTTGTATTAAATTTAAAGGGTGGAAATAGAGCTTGATTTAGCAGTGTTGTGGTTTAGATTTTTCAATAATTAAGACAGTCTGCAATAATAAAACTTTATACACTGTAGAAGTACATGATAAAAATGTTTAGTAGTTAAATATGTAGTATAACTTCTGTAACACAGTAACATTTGGAACAGAGTGATGTTACCAAGTATGTGTGTTAAACATTAACACATTTTCTGTCTTTAATTTATTCACTAGGAAGGCAAAATTTAAATAATGTACAAAGGCAAGATGATATAGACAATGTGGAGGTGAGTTGCCACTTTTCAGAATTTTTTCCAGACGTGTGTGTCTCTGAAGTCTCAATAATGATGCAAAATAAAGCTAAAAAAAAGACTGATTACAGCTCTCATCATGTGTTATCCATGACACCTGCACATCTTTTCTGTCTCTTTGTTCTCCCCAAAACTCACTTATGTTGGACTAAAACAAAGACCACCCAAGGCCTCCTACATCCAGTCCCACTAAGAAAATTTGCCGGTAACACAGGTGATTTTGTGTTAGTAATTTCTACAGCAGGCTGTATCACATACATATTTGCATCAAAGAAATAAAAATGCATACAACGTGCAATAGGGTAAAACAATTAGACAAAAATAAATACAATATAGTGAATAATGTAATACAAATACTAAAAGTACATGATAATAATGTAATAGAGTAAGAACCAAAATAAGTACACTCTAGTAAGTACAGTAAATTTTTTTCCATGAAGGTAATAAAATGCTGTTGTATTCCTGTAATAAGTAAAACTGTCAGACTAATTCCCCCTGAGCAGTACAGACGGCTGCAGTGGTTTATATTATTGCTGCTGGTGGATGTCCAAACAGTGAACACTAAGGGTATCAGCTGTGCTGCAGTAGTTGCAGGAAAAGGTGTTTGGCTCATGTTTCAGGTATTTGGCTGCTCCTGATAGTCTGTTTCTATCTGTTCCTGCCATCATGTTTAATTTGTCTATAGCTGGGTCATAATTCATAATGTGATCATAATTCATAACTATGAACCTTTGCCTGGGTTGCTTTTTCACAGAGTTTTTTTATGGATTGTAATATAAACATTTATTAATGTTGAATTTAAATTTTTAGATTTTTCGTGCTCAAGTTTTTAAATACGTTTTAAATTTGGCTGTTCGGCTGTCAGCGTGCATGCAAGGTGACCTTAGTGGACTAAAGGCAATTTCAGGACATTGTTGTCTTTTGAGTTTCCACACTGGAGTGTTGCCATTATTATAGTAATAATATAGAGCAAAATGTACAGTAGACATGATGCCTTTATCTGTCATGCCACAGGCAGCACTTGAGTTCAGGTTATTTCTATATTAACGCTCCTGTGAATGGACGACACAGTGCTGAGAAAAGGTCCAAAGGATGAACAACAGGGAGGAAAGGATAAGACACGGATTATCTGCTGTTAAGTTATATGGTGAGTTAACTGTCTAAATAAATCAGTTGGCAACTGAGGAGAAGAAAAAACTCCCAACATCAGGAAGGGGAGAACAATAAACATCTGGGATTCCAAGTGCCAGTGCCTGCCTACCTAAACATTCTGTAGTATAGACTCAAGAGATGTTTATTGTCAGCCCAGCCATATACCAGTGTACAGTACAAATCTTGTTTCTCTGGAGCCCATGGTGCTCCACTGAGACAGTTAAACGAAGGGCAACACAAGGCACAGAAAATGACATCACAGTGCAATAACAATAAATGCAAAAATTCACAAGCCAAGGTCAAGACGGTGGCTGAGGTAGCTGTTGTGCGAACTAGAATTGTTGTGAACAGTTGTGGTATATATGTATTGGTTCAGTGTGTCAATGACAACAAAACTGAAGAACTGGAAACATCAAAAAACATTCCAAGTAGTTTGTTCATTTTACTTGTAAGTTACAAAGACCAGGCTAAAAATGGAGTCTTTGGAAGTGACGTGGTTAAGTATTAAAATACGCATGCACTGACCGTTCAACAACATGATATGTTTAGTTCCGATACACCCTCCCTACTCCGAGACAGACGTGTTTACTCATCACCGAGCCGCACTGTGCCAGGACACGGCTGCAGATCACCAGGCTGCCTCACGCTCCGCACGTAGGACAATCATTAAAACGCTGCTGGCCTGGCGCAACGCCATGGCAGCCACTAGTTTACATTAGTTCAGCTCTCTATGGAAAGGGGCTCCTTCCACTGGCCCGTCAGCAAGCCTGTATGGTCACAAGGAGACTTTGGGCCAGCCACGTGGGCCCACACCCCTACCTCGGTTAAGGCAGCAGATGTAAAAACTCTGGAGAGCTTAGCTCCTTAAGAAGGTGGTAGAGAAAGCCAGTGGCAAGAAGGAGTATCTGTGATTGAGCAGGCCAGTGTGGGGGCTCATGAGTCTATTTGAAATTTTGATGGCAGGAAATGTAAATATGCAAGAGCACCTTGTTCTTGCATATTGTTTTCTGTGTCTGGCACAACTTCTTGGTCTGCCAACTTGCATGGATGGCTGTGCAACCGACCTCATCTTGGACCCCCTGTTCAGGCCTCCACGGGTCCCTGTGAATGCGGTGGGGTGAAGCCCTCTTTGGGATCATCTTCACATCTTTGAGGAACTGAGAACACAGTGGAGAAAGAGCCCCTTTATGTGATTGCGCTATGCTGTGCAGTGTGGAATTTGCTGGAGTCACAAGACCTGTTTACGTTTCATTTTAAAAAGGGTCTCTTGACAAAGAAAGTACAACGATCCACTCAGCGTTTTCTGTTGTCTGTTGATTGAGAGTCATCCACAACGTCCAACAGCCCGTGGCACTGGATGTTCAGTTTCAGTGCATGTCATCAAACTGACTACCGTGAACTCTGCTTCCCAGGTATTGCGTGGTTTTCTCTGGTCAAATTTTTTTTACTGGCATTAAAAGATATGGATTAAAGCTGCATTTCAGGGTCTGGACCTCAACACAAACCTGTCCAATCTGTACATGGCCCAAGTAATTCCTCTAAAAATAGATCCTCACATACCAGAGAGGTGCCAGCTTGACCTGCACCCCAAGATGGGCCCAACAAGACTCAACATTTTCCTGTTGCATATGGGAAAGCCTTTCACCTGCCAGCATGCCAGAGTGCTCCGAGTCCCGATTTTCCAAGGACAAAGGAGAAAAGCCATTGGGTCCCTTCTGATAATTTCGTTGCTGAGACTGTATTCTCATTGTTGAAATCACATACCCAAGAAGGTGTCTCATAGTAACCAGAACTGCACCGGCTCATGCACAAATTTCGGATGCCAAGAATTACGTTAATTGTTCACCATAGAGCACATGATTGTGCCACTTAGAGAACATTTGAATTTCTTCATTTCTAAGTATTTCACATTTATCTCTTTGCTGCCTGCTAATGTAAAGTGTTGAACAGCATTTACTGGAAGTCCTTTGGGCATTTGTTTGGCCAAACCCACAGAGTTCTGTGAAAAGCTGTGCAGGATTGAAATGGTTTAGTTTGTCAAATAAGGATAAGTGGTTAAACAGGAATCACAAAAGATACAAAGCAAGAAGACCCCTGTGTGCTCCTGTTGTATCACATTTGGCCTTTTAGACCAACTTGTGCTGTGCTTTGAAATGCAAGCTACAGTGCTGTGAAAAAGTATTTCCCCCCTTCCTGATTTCTTATGATATTGCATGTTTTTCACACTTAAATGTTTCAGGTCATCAAACAAATTTAAATATTAGACAAAGATAACCCAAGTAAACACAAAATGCAGTTTTTAAGTGATGATTTTATTTATTAAGGAAAAAAAAACTATCCAAACTATATCCATAGTTTTATTTAGCTTTTTGTCTTTTTGAACTTGGTGAGTACCTTGATCAAGTGTTTATACCTGGGTCCTTCGAGTCCAAGCCAGCAGCTCTAACTGCTGTGTAACCTGCTTGGCCTTGATGTGTCTGTAAATAGTGATGATGTTGCAAAACTGGCCTCCTAGCACGTTCTTGGTTTATCTCAAGTTTCTTTAGGGTTGCAGTAGCAATGGTCAACAAGTGAATCACGAAAGGGTCATGTTTTGTAAAACTTATGTGAGTGTAGTACATGAAATGTTGGTTTCAAAAACTAATTCCAAAAAAAGTATTTTACTGAGTTAAAAGACAATTTTGTGTTCTTTTCAGCATTAGATAACACATTACTGCAAGAACCCTTTCGGTGCTGGTATGGCTCACAAGCTGTGAGGTAAAATAATGCAAACGGATGAGTGACATCATCACAGATGTGCCACCTTAAGAATATTTAAATTCTTTCTGAAGGAAAATTGTAATCCGTATCTGCTGTCCCTCCTCCCATTTTTTCTAATCAAAAATATCTGATTGCAACAATAGAAATGATTTTAATAGGAAATATTTTTTTCATCTCTTTTGGGCAAGGAAGGAACTCCAGGAAATTACACAGCAGGATTGTTGTCCTGGTGTATTTTTGCTTCAACCAAAAATGTATAGGGTTGAAGCTTGTTGGTAAGTGAGACGGTGCACAGATTAAGATGGAGCTTCAGACAATGGCTGGCAGTGGGACAGGCCATAGCTAATGTGCACAACTCCTATGCTGGAACAATGGCCTGTGTACGGATACAGAGCCCTGCAACTTCCCACTGCGATTTCCCCCCACCCTGCCAGTCAGTGCTTATCACTAATTCAAAGATATTATCAAAGCAATATCTGCAGCGTTCCTGTTTTATTGTCATATCAACCTTGGACATCGGAGAAGTTGCCGGAAACCTTGAACAGTAGGCATGAAATGTGTTTGAGTTTGAATTTGTTGGCCTTGAATACAGGCATACCTATTTGCTTTTTGCAAGACCTTCATTGATGCTGTCCGTAGCAGTCATGTGTGGTTATAATTTTGAAAAGTACTTCATTGCTTGAGTTGTCTTTTCCTCTTTTCTGGGGAAGAAAATATATATAGGTTTCTTATTTGCAGCAGCTACTGCGCATAGCATGTGCTTTGTCTAGCTTTTAAAAGCTTATTTTTACGCATTTTAAATATGAACTCGGACACAGTTGCAGAAACCAACTAAAGTGAGCGTGGTGTTTGTGAAGTGAATGATACTGGAAACACACACCTTGCCTGTTTGAGAACATTTCTAATGTTTTAGGTTCCTTCTAGTTTATATAATAGGCTGAAAGCTGCACAGCAGCAGCATTACACTGATATTGTGTTGTTTTTCATAAAAACCTTTCACTGGTTGAAATAACATGGGAGTAAAGGTGGCTGCTGTGTTTTTTTATTTTTTTTTTATTTTATAAATTTCTCACCCATTATGTAAGGGAAAAAATGCATACTGGGCAAAAATGCTGTCATGCTGAACTATAAGCCTGTATGGAAAAGATGGAAAAGTATGTATTTTCATAAGCTGTTGTGGTGCTTTTTTGTTCTATGGGACCATTATTTTACAGGATTTTGACTACTGTAGATTTTAGGACTGGGGGGGGGGGGGTTAATTCCCCCCCACCACCACCACCTTTCTTTTTTCAGCTCTCTCCAGTCAGGGATGTTGTCGTGGTGATGATCTCATGGTGTAACAGACAAAGATGATGTAGGCATAAATGAGCCTCAGGGCCTTATACTGCAGTGGCATGCTGATCTTAGAAATGGCCGTGTTTTGACACTTGCTTTCTTGATTTCAGGCTATGGTAGCATGTTACCCTGGCAATGGGACTGGATACGTGCGGCATGTGGATAACCCCAACGGCGATGGGAGATGTGTTACTTGTATATATTACCTTAATAAAGACTGGGATTCCAAGGTACGTAAAAGCCTAATAGTACTGCATTAACATTATCACATGGCTAGTGTAACCTAACTGTATCTTACAGAGGCATAAGGTCTTATTTTAATTTACACATTTGAAAAGTTGGTAGTTAATAATTTACACCTGTATTCTTAACACATGCTTATCTTGGTAAAAGCCCATTCTATATACAGTGGAAGCTTGGACTACTGAAATACCAAAGTGTAGTATTTTAAAAAAATTCTAAAATTTTGGTTTGAAGCATCAAAAAGTATAGAGATTAGAGGTGCTACCTTGTAATCTGAGGATCCCTGTTCGAAACCAAGTGATAATGACCACATATTATATTTTTGAAAAAGTAATTATAAAAAAGAAACCATTATGGACAACTTTGACAACAAGAAATTTGACAAACCAGTGTAGCTGTAGTATTAAATTTAAAAAGACACAAAGCAGCAATGTCAGTATTGTGAACTATTGTACACACAGTATTGTGTACTTTTTGTAAATTTTTTGCTTAAAATTTCTAACCCAGAGGAATAATTTGGATAACTTTGCTTTTTTTCTAAATGTGTAAAGTCAATATATGGTTTGATGATTTAGATAAACAAATGTTATGCTCAGTTAATAAATACTGAATGTCTAAACCATGTTGAAAACATTTCAGCTATTTGTCACAAGCTGGGCTTTGCGGACTACATAGATACAAGATATTTTGTGCTTTTTATTTGCCTATAATCTTCCACTGTTGATGCAAATTGCTATAAAGGACTGGTATTTGAGTTGCTGCACCTCATATATAAAACAGTAATGCCATGAGTCAGAGAAGGCAGCCATCAAGTCCCCAGGGCATCAGTGGCCCATATGTACAGCTGAGATCCCCTAAAGGGCACCTGGTATGTCCCACTCAGCCGCCGCCACCACCACCAGTGGAAACTATGTGGAAAATGGGCATGAAATTTCACACAGTGTTTGGCAACTCCTGCAGCGGGGTCTCTCTTACTCTCTGTCATTCAGTCGCACGCACGCACACACCAGAGCCTGGTTCTGATCTCACCTTACAGGAGTGAATTCCACTCTAACCAACCAACCAAGTTAGCCACATAGCTACACCAATTACTCCAGAGGGGGTCAGTTCAATGATGCAGTAAAGATTTAACTTAAAAAAGGCTGCCTTAAGTTGAACATTTGCGCTACATGTTACCATGTCATGGTATCCTTACATTGACATTTTGCTAATAAGTGCCATATGATCAAAGGGTACATGTTAACTGCTAACACCTGAATTATTCTGTGCTCATGAACACCTGCTTGTTCAGTTTTTCCAGGTATTGTGTTGCACTTTTAAATCAGCAGTTTTGTACCTTTTAAACAAGTTAACTGAGTTGCCTGGTGCTGCCTGGGTCAAAAAGGTATAGCAGTGGAAAGGTGAAAAGTAGTGACGCATTATGCATTCAGCCCAACTTTCCTTTTCCTGCTCGTCCTGATGATGGTACCAGTCGAGGGGGTGCTGTACCTGCAGTGGTCCCCAGCTCCTCCTAGGGGATCCCCAGCATTCCCAGGCCAACAGAGAGGCATAATCTGTTTGTCGCGTCCTGGTTCTGCCCTGGGGTCTCCTCCCAGTGGGATGTGCCTAGTACATAACCTGAGGGAGTCAGCTAGGGGGCTTCCTCACAATACGCCTGAATCACCTCAACTGGCTCCTCCATCTGGAGGAACAGTGGCTGTACTCTGATACCAGGCTTCTCACCCATCCCAGCTCTTTTCAGCTTCTTGTGTCCACAGTCTCATTCATGAAGTCATTATCTACAGATAATGACCACAGGTGAAAATGGAAATGTAGACTGAGTGGTAAACTGAGATCTTCACCACCACAGACCAGCACAGTCACTACAGAACTGCCAGTGTTGCACTAGTCTGCCCTTCAGTCTCTAGCCCTCGTTCTTCCATCACTCTGGAACAAGACCTTGAAATACTTCAACTGATCCGCTAGGGTCTGCTACCCCCCTTCACCTGGAGAGGACCGCGGTCAAAGGCTCTCTCGTGCAGTCTGTCCCTCTTGGGTTCTGTGTTTATTGAAAGGATAACAACTGAAACCACAGGATGTGGTTTAATCTGCGAAGGCCCAATACTGCCTGAGAATCCATGGAAATGAAGTGGGTTGAATTTTGATTTTGAATGCAGCAGACTTGTTTCAAAATTCCATATTCAAAAAAAGCATACTGTAAACACTTCAGTAAATAGCATCTGGGCCTCAGGCAGGTGTATGCATCAAGACATTTGTGGTGGCTCAGGGCCTGTTGGTGTGTTCCAGTGATGTACCAGGCTCAGTCAGCTGGTAACCCTAAGCAGAATGTGACTAATAGGCAGCCACAGGAGTGGTTTGCTGGTTCCACCTTCTGTGCATGTTTGAGGGCTGCAAACACAGAGAACATTGCCACACCCCCTGAACTGGAATCATACTCCACACCCCACAGGTAGTGCAAGGCTGTGCAGCACTGGCTCAACCTGCGGTGTCACTGCATCCCTTTGCTGGTAGCTGCACACTGAACTAACACAGTGAGGGACGGCGTTCCAGAAGTTCTTCATCATCGCAGTGGTTGTGCTTTTCTCAGCAGACTTGAGCATGTTCTCAAGGCGCTCTTGTGTTCCCAGGAGCACGGTGGTCTGCTGCGGATTTTCCCAGAGGGCAAAGCGCGCTTCGCAGACATCGAGCCCCGGTTTGACAGGCTGCTGTTTTTCTGGTCAGACCGGAGGAACCCCCACGAAGTGCAGCCCGCATACGCCACCAGGTGAGCCCCTCAGCAGGTGGTGAGACGGCATCACACGGCTGCCCAGGCTGCATCGCGGCATCAGGCACAGCAAAGTCAGGTCACAGCAAAGTTCTTTTGCTACCTGTCCACACCAGCACTAATTACAGATAGATATGGCAAGGAATAGGCATGTTTAATTTAGTTTTCATGTGTTTTTTTTTTTTTTTAATGCTTTTCAGTTTTTCAATGATTGCTACAACTTTAAACAAACACAAAATGGGTACATTGTTTCTTTATTCTACAAACAAGTGTGCCTGCAGTGCTGTGGACACCTTGTTTTTTAGTGTAGTATAAAAGATTGAAAATGATTTTGGACATATTTATAACAATTAAATGCATATATCTCACTTATATAGTAGGTAAGTGACTTAAGTATTTATTCAGTATAAAATGACCTCTTATTAAAGGTTCTGTGGTATGACAGGTCTCTATTTTTGCAGAATGTTTGTAAAAACATGAAGCTACTGTGTTCCAGTTGTACTTAAGACAGGCTAGGACAGTAAGTGTGTTGGTCACAATAAAAAAAAAAAAAATGTAGCCAGAACAGATGTAAATCCCCTGCGGGAGCAGCAGCCCATGTTCTCACCTGTTTTTGTATCTGCACAGTATAATATAAAGGCATGGAAATTTCCTGCTGGATCCTTGTTTTCCATTTGAAAACGTTGTTTTATTTGTCCACCTTCATTTTTCTTTCATTTTCCAGGTATGCAATAACAGTTTGGTACTTTGATGCAGATGAACGAGCTCGGGCTAAAGAGAAATACCTGACAGGTATGTTACAATTCAGCATGGTTCATAGGTGACCCAAGCTCTGCCATTAATTTCCATCTATCTGCCGGACTGATTTTTAAATGTATTTTGCATCTTTTCTCTGAGCAGCTAATGGTCATATTTTCATATTCCTTTTACAAGTCTTATGGTGTCATAAGTTATCTGACATGCTTTTTGAAATATTTATTATACAGTAAAATGTAAATAAATGTACTGTTAACAATGGTATTGCTTCACTGTCTGAAATGCCATTGGCTGTTTTTTTAGCCCCTGAATTTCTAATAAAGGTGCCGTTTTTTTACTTCTGGAGAAGAGTTAAATTAGGGCTGGATGTCATTGTAGCAGAGCTGGAAGTACAGCAAAGGTCATTTGGCAGAACAGATTATTCTTGTCTCTCCTTTCCCCACAGGTGCTGGAGAAAAAGGAGTAAAAGTTGAGCTGAACAAAACTTCTGATCCCAGCTAAGCTGCTGAAGGTGGAGGAAGTCGGTTATGAATTCTTTCCTGCTTCATGCTCGTGTGGCAAAAAAGGGCAGCAGTCAGGAAAGGATGCAGAGTAATGAGTCACCATGGAAACGGAAAAGACATTTGTTTTCCAAATCTGTCGCTGAGAGCAGCGCAACACGTTGACGTTGAATGTCGTACATTCATTGCACTGTATGTCACAGATTTTTTTTATCTTTGGCATGAAAGCAAAATTGGACAAAATTATTGAAAAGGTCAAGTCATAAAATGTATGCATACATTTTAACAGAAGGTACAATATACTGTATTTGCATAACTTGTTGAAAGTTGGTCTTCTTGTTGAGCTTTTACTGATTTCGGCTAAACTGTGCCAAATATGTAACTGTAAAATGTTCCCTGAACATAGAGGTGTGTTGTTCAGTTGCAGGCATATGTGGCTTCCGCTGCCTTGCTTTGCTCTGCTCTGCTGTGTAGCTTTGAAGAGTTTGCTGGGAAACGTGACGCCCAGGTGGCGCAAGGGGATCCTGCCACGTGAGCCACCTTTCTGCAGGTGCACATTTACACATCGCCTTTGTCTTAAACCAAAGCCAAAACCTAGTTCTGCATTTCAATAAAAACAACTTTCCAAATGTTGTGTGCATTGCAGGCCATCCTTATATTTTAATGTTCCCTCTTCTTACTTGTAACAAACAAATGCAAACATAGTAATATTTGTACTATTTTTATTATTTTGTGACTGTGAGGCTGCCTGTAGATTTGTGTGCAAAGAAAAGGACTTTTGCCATGTTGGGAAAAAGCATAACCCTGTGAGAAATGGTGTGTTCGCAAGTGCTCTCTTTGCAGCCAAAATTGCCTTTCTCACTTGGTAAGTAGTTGCTGTATGCTTGGTATTTGGCACAGTGTGAGCTCAAAGCTGACATCTGGCAATTTTGTAAAAATGACGACTGAATGTTTTGTCTTTGCCTGCGGAAATGCAGAGGAACCCCTGGTTCTGTGTGGTTTTGTGCCCTGAAGAAAATAAAAGTAAAATGTTTCATTGTTTTCTCCAAAATCTCAGTTACATATCCCTGAAGTGATTATCTTTTTGTCAAAATATAGCAGTTAAAAGCCCGCAATAAAAAAAACACTACAATCTTGTACCCTGGATTCTCGTGTCTCAAACATCCATGTTACTGATTTCTGACACTACATTTATTTAATTACATTGTATTCACTTCTAAAATTTGTCCAGGTGAGTGACCCGGAGTCTGGAACCACCTTAGTTCAGCACCTGATAGCAGGTGTTCCTGAATCAACGAATAGTGTTTGTGGCCAATAACAACCTGCAAAAGGACAACTTTTAACTGTGCTACTCTAGGCAGCCCTTTGGACCCGATTGTCCCCATTTCCATTTCCCGTTAGAGGGAAAAAATGATGGAAATGACAAAACCAGCGCTGTTCACTTGTTTAAGGGAACTGTTTGGTGGACTTAAAAGTAACGTTAAAATGTCCGTGAGCCTTTATTTTCAGCCCATTTAAGTTTTAATGCTGCTACAGCCAACATCCCAGCGGTCCGCATCTTACAGCAACGTTTCTTGATTCTTTTGTAAATCCATCCGCTTCGTCGCAACAAAAGCGAAATAATGCTTTAATCGCAGGTTAGGCTCTGCAAAATCACTGTGCAGCGGTCATTCCAGGTTCACTGACCGCCCGCCCTCATCTGTGCTATAGCGTTCCAGTGCAAAACGGCACCGCAGGGCCGAGCACGGCCTGCTCTACTGCCGCAAGCCGCTGTGCAGTCACGTGTGGAAGAAAAAAATGCCACTTTGGGTGTAGAAAGAGTTACACTTTATCTTTCTTTGAATATACACACCGGTGCGGGAGAGCCCCTTCGAAAAGAGGGTCCTCCCCGAACAAAGGGTGCAGGGGTTATTTATACAGCAGTTCGCAAGGTATGCATGCCTCTCGGCAGTTTTTCACTTCAGTTCTTTGTGAGTGCGACCCTGGAAATTGTTGTTATAAGGAAGCGTTATCCCATCTTAAGTGCGGTGGAGTAACTCTTGGTTTAGGGGTCTCAGTTGAGCAAGTTTCGTGCCTGGAAGAGAAGGGTACAGAATTTAGCCAAACTTGCACCTGGGTGACAGGTACATACACCAGGTCAGTTTGCAGATCATGGGTTACAGCGCTGCTTTGCAGCAGTAAGCGCAATACACCGGACAACATGGCCCAAAGAGAACATTCGCTCCACTATCGATTGATGCCTTTACCATAGTACAAAACGTGCATTTAGAGCGCAACCTTAAAATTCCTCTCTCAACACACGCGTGTTCGTAAACCCGGGACTCGCACGGGCCCACGGCCACCAGAGGCGCTAGCGAGCCTCCCGTCGCGGGTCCCACGTCCCGCAGGAGATTCTGGTGTCCGTTCTTCTCCGGCAAATGAGCTTCACGGCGGAACCGCGAACGGACCTTTGCAACCGCTTGGTATTCCTGCTCTGGGGCAGCATCGTTGCCCGGTTCCTCCGTCCCTTGGCTTCCCCGCGCGTCTTGCACTTGCACTGCGTGACGGCTGTACAAGTCCCGCGTTAGCTGAAAGGACGCTGGCGAATACGGATCATTGCTAGCTTTTTTTGTTATTTTCGTCATGCGTTTGCGTTTCGGTCCGGTAAGAATGTCGACTTACGGCGGCGGAAGGGCCATTTTGCTGTGTCTTTTGGCTGCGGACTGCGTTTCGGCTTGGTTCGGCAATGACAACATCGAGCCCAAGAGACCGAAAAACCAGCAAGCCGGCAGTTCTGCAAATTCAGACACACAAGATCAGAGCTGCTTTTGCCACGTAAGTGCAATTTTTACGTATAACACACCTTGAACCAACAATATGTTCGTGCTTTTACTGGAAATCCCCGTTTTAACTCCACTTTTCTGGTATTTTCTAATGTCGCAGTTTCATTGCGTCATTTTAACGCACCGATTGGTCCCGCGTTCGTGATACACATTTGCTATGGATTCAACTTTTTAAAATTTTATTTTTACACGCCGATTGCATGGTTTAATTTTTCAGCTAATTTCATAGCATAATTAATTGCATATTTATTTCCATTTTCCTTGGTAGAAGGTATTTGTGCCACTTTTAAAAGCAGGTATATTGAAATGCTTGGTTGTTGGAATTTATTACTTTTTAATTATTTAACTGTTACGTTTATCTTGTCTTACTGCTTTGTATCTTTTTTTCTGTTGCTGTTATAACTGAAATGTCCATTCCTGCTTCAATAATTACGTCCTCGGGTGAACTTGAAGAGACCTTATTTATAACTTTTTATTCGTATTTCACGCGCATGTGAAATTTTAATAAACGGTACACTGTTGAGTCATTTTAAGCTGTGTTTCAAAATCCTTATCTCAGTAAAGTCGCCAATTACACCGTTCTTTTTTTTTTTTTTTTTTTTTAAATAGCGCAAATGCCGGGGTTACTTTGGAATTACAGTGCATATCTACGTAAGGACGAAATTTATGCGCAGTTCCTTTTTGATGTTTTAGTTCCGCATTGCCTCGTTGCAAATGGCCACCCATTTATAACTGACAGCATAAATAGTAGATTAGCCAAAACGTTGCAAAAACGGACATAGTAAAATGTTAATGGCTTTCTACACGAGTAAGAGTTTCCATTTAGCGACAAATTTCACTCAGATTATTTTTAATGCAGTCATGTTACTGGGTTTATTGAGGAGTGTAACCCTCCCATCAGACCCTAAAACCTCGTGGTCTTCTCTGATTGGCTCAGAAAATGACATTTCCAAGAAGATCATGTCGGGACTTGTAGTCTTTGCCTCTAGTAACCGCCGTCTTCCGCTTGTTTTTTTAAAAAAAAAAAAACTACAACTATGAGGACTGCAACTCCTTGGGCCAAGAGAGGAGGGCAATTTAAACGGAAACATCTCGGGTTTCTTTAATGAGAACTCAGTTTTGGGCTGGACTTGGGCCTCTGAGCGACAGCTCCCTGTGCCTGTTGTAGCTTTCATGCGTAATTTGCTTGCTCTTCTGCAATGCTTAAGCCATTTGGTTGGTAAGCCTGGGTTCTACACTGGCAAGTGTTCACCCTTGGTACCATATGTTTGGGTATAAAAGTAATTTTGATCTATTTTTTTCCGTAAGAAAGGCTATAATTCTATATCAGAAGAGGATTTAGGTGGAGATCTTGTTCATCAGGATGTTTGGGGCACTTTCTAATGTACTCACGGCATCTGTTCTCTCATTTATCGTTTTTGGAAAGTTACATTCAGAGGTCAGTGCTAATGGTTTATTAAACTTCTGTGAAGCTTCTTGCTGTTCTTGCTGCGGTTTGCGACTTTACGCTTCCTTGGTTAATTTGCTAACTATGCTTTTGTATAGATAATAGAGGTTTGTTTTCTGAATGCAGTGATTTCTCACTCACTGAAGTAGTCCAGTAAACTGTTTTCTGCACGTATTTATTTTTGTAACGGTTTAATTCCATGAGGCAGACAAATTTTCCTGTGCAACATTGAATTGACTGGCTAAAGCTTAAATAATTTATTTTAACATCCGCTCCAATGTCAGTTTAGTGACACGGCCTGTTGTACAAAGCCACACTTTATTCATTATGCATATGAAAATGCACGCTGCCAGGAATTTGGCAGATGCAAAACTGAAACAAGGACGGAAGTTTCAACTGCTTTTTTTCTGACAGCATGCAAGTGCCAGAATTCGCTCAGTGATCTTGCAAGGTTTATCAAGGTTTGTCGGGGTGCTGTCAATACTACCAATCTGTAGACTGTCTATTTAGGACTTTGTATGTTACCTTGTCAGTCCGCCGTATCATCAAACTGCTTATTTTTTCCTTGTCGATATAATAAGCCGATATTCCAGCTCACTAGATAAAAATAAGCATTTAGAATTTGTAAACTGAATTGAAGATCCTGCCCTGTTAATATTTGCTTTTCTTCTGTCCTCGACTTCTGTGTTTAATTTTGCCCCATTCGTAAATTAGTAACTTATTTATTCACTTACTTTGCCTTTTAAAGGTGAGGTAAGTAGGTGAATATATATACATATATACATATATATATATATATATATATATATATATATATATATATACACACACACACACACACACACACGTATGTGTAAAATTGCATGTATGATGTGTGTTTCATGCTGCTGCAACCAAAAGTTTCCCTCTGGGATTGTTTCATTAATCCATTTATTGATTCATACATTAATTTCTTTAAAATTTTCTAAATGGCCTGTTTTATCATCGCTACATGCAGTGAGAGCATTGACGATATTATCCTCACTATCACGTCCCAGTTTCCTGCTCCTGATTTGACTGTTATGAAACGATGGCAAAAATCTGCAAAATTGTCTATCGTACTGTTGAAATTTTGCAGTCCTTCCTAAGCAATGCTCTGTTTTCTGAATGAAGACATTTGCAAGTGGCATTGTATTTCTGTTATCCTCGTGGTATTGAAACCATGAAAGTGAATTATTAGCCAAGTTAAGGTTAAGGCATCTCTTTTACAACTTTTATCATTCACTGCTATTACATGTGTTGTTTAGAAATCAAAAGCATTGCCCTGTGTGTTCCTCCTGGAGCCCTTGCTCAGTGACTTTGAGGCTACCTGTTTGTAGGGTGCACCAGTGTGTTACCTGCTTCTGTGCTTGGTGTTCACGTACTAGTAAACCCATTTTGGGATTATGCTTTTGTGAGGAAAGAGCTTAGTGTTTTTGTCTCCTTTAAAATACAACGGTCATGTGTGCACTTCTTTCTTTCTGCCTTTGCCACTTAATTTCTCGGTTCTGCTTTTCAGCTGACTGGCGTTTTGGATGACTGCTTCTGTGACATTGAGAGCATTGACGTCTTCAACAACTTCAAGATTTACCCCAGGATACAGAAGCTAACAGAGAGAGACTACTTCAGATACTACAAAGTAAGCAGAGAGCGTAATCTGAGGCTGGACAATGTTTTGGGCTCCAACTGGATTTTTTCCCTTGTTTATTGTGTGCATTTTCACTGTATCTAAATATTGGTACTGCTCAGTTATAGTTTCACACATTTCTCCAAGTCAAACTTCATCCAAAACTTTCACACAAAATCTAAATTCACACACAAAACTATGAAAACAACTGCCACCAAACATAAAACATATGTGCTCAAGTGTCTCCCAAGACATGCATTTCAGAATGCCCTACAGAGCACTGTAGTGGTCAATGGATGGTACTCTTAACTTAAACTGGTTCCTAATTTAATTTATAATTAATCGAATGAGTTAATCCTTAATTTAGTAATTTTAAAATCGAGGAACAGGTTGACAGTTCAGGTACAATTTTATTTGTTTGTTTGGTTGCATACCAAAGCAGTATGATAGGCACAGGTATTGTCCCACATTACAAATATGAACAATGAATGATGTGAAGGTGCGGGCTGTGTTTTACAGTCCAAGGAGGGCATAACAGTGGAGGAATCCATGTTGGTGGATTTCCCCTGTGGTTCATATCAAACACAAAGTGCCAAAAAGAGCTTGGATTATAAAGGGGATCCCATTACCCATCTAACCTTTGTACCCTGTCCTAACCCCCACGGCAATCCCACAGACAACCCACAGCACACCTACCTAGCCGCCACACAATGGCTAACATACCAAAACTAGCGCCAACTAACTATAAATTGAAACTCGTTGTGGCGCAGTATCTCATCGGGGTTATCAAGTGGGCACCTTCCTTCGTTGGTGTTTCGTCGACTTAGGCCCACGACATCTCCAGAAGGCTCAACCGTGGCTCAGGCGTCCCGGAGCTGCTCCCCTCCACCACTGCGCCACCCGGTCACTCAACACATTACCTATCCTTTACCTTAGCGTCCTCACACTCACCGCTTTTTCTACCCGCCATCTCTGAGGAAGAAGCCCCCTCGCCACCTGTCTTACCTATATAACGCTCCACAACAGCTAAACCACACCGATACCGCCGCCTGCTAACAGCTAAACGCCACCACAGCTATGCGCTAACACTTTGCCTGCACCCATCTACTCAGAGCTTCGCTTCAGTCCTCTTTCTCCAGATCCAGACTTCCTTGCTCAGCAGCCTGTGACAACTCCTTCACCGCCCATTGCAACTTTTGCCCCCGGATACCAATTTCGTGAAACAACGCTAGAGTGGATCGAGCTATAAATCGATGGCATCCTATCTCAACCGGCCTCATTTTCGCCCTCCAGCCCCGTCCCTCTACTGCCACTAGTTCGCTATATCTGAGCTTCTTCCTCTCATGAGCGTCGTCCGCCGATCCTTCCCACGGAGCCATGAGTTCTATAAAATAAACTACCCGCTGGCTTGCTGACCACAGCACCGTATCTGGTCTCATGCTTGTACTAACTATTTCCTGGGACACTACTAGTCTTCCTCCCAGGTCAACCTGCATCTCCCAGTCTCTACTCCCCCTTACTTCCTACCTCCGCATCTCCTACCCTCCTCCCCTTCCCTAATATACTGTACTACTGCACTTCTAGCCTCATGTTCCGACCGTACCTGCATCCTCCAGTCTTCAATGGCCGCAGCCAGGCACTTTAGCACCTGGTTATGCCTCCACGTATACCTACCCAACGCTAAACTAACCTTACAACCAACTAAAATATGTTTCATCGTCCCGACCTCCGAGCACAGATGACAAGCTGAGTCCTCACCCCCACACTGCTTCAGGTTCTGAGGCGATGGCAGCACATCATAAACAGCTCCTAGCAGGAACCTTATTTGATATGCATCCATACCCCACAGCTCCCTCCAGTTCAGCCCCCCTCCCAATTCACTCACTGTCCCTGCTTTCCCTGTGACATTGCTCTGACACACTTCTTTACTTCTTCCTGCCGACGCACCTGCTCTGTTACCAACCTCCTTCTCTCTATCGGGTCTGCCTTACTCCACATAGGGTTTCCTAACCGACAACCTAGACCTTCCCTCCCTTGCTGTACCTTCCCGACCATCTCCAGCTGCCTTAAGTCTGCCTTAGCTTCCTCTACCGCCTGTCTCGCATCCCACTTTCTACCTGTTGCTATCCTGGGTACCAAACCCCGTACAGCCTCATCCCTACTACCTGACAGCTGCAATTCTCACCGCACCTTTGCACACTTAAATTCCTCTGTCAAGCTTGCAAGCGGCAGCTGCAGAACTCCTTTCCCATACAGAGCCACACTGCTTAGACACCGAGGAACCCCCAGCCACTTTTTAATGTAGGAGCTGATCAGCCTCTCCAGCTTCTCCACCTTCGTGACTGATGCCTCATACATAGTTAGTGGCCACATCACCCTTGGGTATAGGCCAAACTGTAAGCACCAGAGCTTCAGTTTTCCCGGCAACCCTGAGTTCTCCATCTTCTGTAAACCATCTACTACACTCCTCTTAAGCCGCTCCACCTGATCCACATCAGTTAGCTCCCTAGTGTGTCACCTCCCTAAACTCTTTACTGGCTTCTCTAACACTGATGGGATCTCCTCATTATCCACCAGAAAACGAACTTTCTCTACCTTCCCTTTAACCAGTGAGATGCTCCGTGACTTTGCTGGTTTAATCCTCAAACCAGCCCACTTCAAGTTCTCGTCCAGCTTTCCTAACAGCCGCCTCGCACAAGCCGCTGTTGTGGTCGCCAGCGTCATGTCGTCCATGTAAGCCCTAACTGGGGGGAGACGGAGCCCATCTGGCAGCCTCTCTCCACCTACTACCAAACTTGAAGCCCTAATTACTAATTCCAGAGCCATAGTGAATGCTAGCGGGGAGATGGTGCAGCCTGCCACAATCCCCATTCCCAGCCTCTGCCAGGTTGTTGTGTAACCTGCCGTGGTAAAACACATCCTAACGTCCCGAAAGTACTCCTTCACTAAGCCAGCTATCTGGGCCTGGAGCTCTAAAAAAGTCAAATGCACCCCAGATAAGACTGTGTGGCACAGAGCCAAAGGCATTTGCTAGGTCTAAAAACACCACATGCAAGTCCCTTTTCTCCCGCTTGGCTTCCTGAATCTGATGCCATATCACACTAGTATGCTCTAAGCATCCCGAGAAACCTGGGACCCCCGCCTTCTAGACTGTGGTATCGATCAGTTTGTTTTTCACCAAATAATCTGACAGCCTCTGTGCCACTACACTAAAGAATATCTTACCTTCTACATTTAACAAACATATCAGTCTAAACTGCCCTATCTCTATATATACCTTCTCTTTAGGTAAAAATAATCCCCCTGCCCTATGCCAGGCCTTCGGAATAACCTGCTTCTTCCACACTATCCTAAACAACCTCCACAAAAACCTGAGTACATCAGGCGCACATTTATATACCCGGTAGGGGACCCCATTCAGCCCTGGAGCAGATGAGGCCTTTGTGTGCCTTACCACACCCTGCACCTCACTCCACTTTGGTGGACTAACATCAAACTCATATTCTATTTTTCCCAATGGTGGCATATCTAATAGGAGGCCCCTCTCCCCAACCTCCCCTGCACTCTAACTCCTGCTTGGACACCTCTAGCTTTCCCTTCCTCTCTTGACTAAACAACCCCTTCACAAACCTAAATGGATCTCTATAAAAACCAGCCCTCGCCCTCTCTTTCCTTTTCCTCTTCCTCCTTAAATATTCTGCCCTCCTAAGTATTAACAACCTACCTTTAACCTCCTCCTGCAACACCTCTATCCCCTGCCTTTCCTCTTCCGTAGCCTTTTTCCACTGCTTTTTTTAACTGCCTCCTCTCCATCGCTAGCCTAACAGTTTCCCTCTGTCTCCTTGACTTCTCCCCCTGCTGGCCCTGTACCCTCTTAACTTATTCTAACCCAAATGCTATAACTCTGTCAAGGACATTAGCCTGGAAACCTGTAGTGTGATTTGAGGTAATTTACTACACAGTAAAAGAATTCACCACTACTCCAGAGTCTGTTAACTCTTCCTGAAGGTCTTTTACAGTCATACAGGGGTTTTGATTTGCCTTTCTAGCAACCCTATGAGCAATTCTCTTGGAAAGTTTTCTTGGTCTTCCAGACCTCAACTTAACCTCTACCGTTCCTGTTAACTGCCATTTTTATTTACATTACAAACTGAAGAAACAACTACCTGAAAATGCTTTCCTATCTTCTTATAGCCTTCTCCTGCTTTGTGGGCATCAGTTTTTTTAATTTTTGGAGTGCTAAGCAGTGGCTTAGAGAAGCCTATGGCTGCTGGTTGTTGAGACAAAGTTTGAGGAGTCTTGAGTATTTCTGAAGCTTTGAAATTTGCATCATCTTGCCTTTCCTAACAATGATTGTGCACAAGCCATAACCCTAATGAACTAGTTAAGGTCTGAGACCTTAGTAAAAGTAATCTGAGACCTCAGATCTCTTGGGGTGCCCAAACTTTTGCATGGTGCTCCTTTCCTTTTTTTTCCCCCACTCTAAAATTGTACAAAACGACAACGACACACTAATCTTGCTTAAAATGCTGAAAAGAGTGTTTTTTTATGCCTTTTGGAGATCAGTTCATCTTCTACTTACTGAACTATTCACAGTAACAGGAATTTTGAATAGGGGTGCCCAAACTTTTGCATGCAACTGTAAGAACTTGGGTTGTTAAACATCTGTCTTATAAAAGCATCGGATAAAACAATAATGCATAAAAAAATACTCTGGCCAATTTTATTCTTCCATTATCTGTAACAGGTCCAGTTTAAAATTGTTTTAATTAACTTAGAATTGCGTTACAAAATTAATAGCTGAGCAAATGTATCAGCCCCACAAATTCATTACATTCAGTACAGCTGGTGATCATTCACATCCCCATGCCCGATGTTTGTCAGCTTCAGGCCACTTCAAAATCAATAAGAGCTTAATGAAAATAAAACTTATGTTAAATGTAACCACCGGAGGCACGAGAGTTTTGGCACGCATACATCAAAGTTATCAATGTTTTGTCTAACATGCCAAACCTATTAGTCTACTAAACTTCTGAACTAATTTGTGGGTATTTTCCTCTTGGCCTTCATGCTGAAGAGACTTTGCGGCCACTTTCTCCTCCAGCTCCTCTTCTCATGCTGTCCTCACTGAAAAGTATGCTTCTACTTCTATAATTATGTCCTCAGGTGAACTTGAAGAGACCGTGTCCATTCTGGCCAGATGACAGCCAGTGTTCCATCAAGGACTGCCAGGTCGAACCCTGTCCGGAGGTTAGATTTCACCTTTATTTCTGTCAAGCTTTTTCTGTAGTTATTGTAACTGCTGTGTGCTGTGACTCTGCTGTGATTCTTTGTTCAGTGCTCCGTGTCACCTTATAGAAATATATTGACTTAAGGAATTGAAGGATTTACATGCCAGAACTGTATAATAAGGTGTGATTTAGATGTGTACCATACCCATTGGTGTCCCAAATAGTAATCCTGCCACTCTTTTGTGTGCTGGAACAGGGCTTGGTATAATAAGCATAAGATTATGCAATATGTGCATCGTGACTGGGGATGTCCTGAGGTTTTCATGGCACACTTGTTGTCCTGGGTATTATTTTGGAAAACCTAGTTTATGACTTTCTTTCCAGCTATTTCAACATTATTTTCTTTTTTCAGCTAGTGAGACAGTGTGGAGGGAAAATAGACACAGACTGTAATAATATATATTTTATTGTTTTATTCCTTAACTTTGTTTTGGTCCTGCAAACAAAATGTAAGCCTACTTTCTTTCTATTTCCACGATAGGGAAAAGTAGTCACGTTTAAGAATTCACTGTAGCTGCCTTTAAACCAAAATAAAGTATCTAGCTTTTGAGTATGTGAAAATAAATGGAGTAAATTGTGCAAAGAGAAAAATCTGTATCTACCTTTTAAATAAAATAGTCAGCAGTTGTTTAACTGGAATTTACAGCAGATTTAATGATTGTAGAATATTTTTAGCTTGAAATGGAAACTCTTACATCCTCTTACTGCCCCCCCCCCCCCCACCCACTGTCACTGTTAAGGTTTGTTTAATATTTAATTTTATTCAACTTTATTTATTTTGTTATTTACTGTTTCGTTTGTTTGCTTATCTATTTGCTGTGTGACTTAGATTTCCTTTGAGTGTCACCGCGTGCAGTCTCCTGTCGATTCAGTGCGCTTTTCACTGTATGGCATACCTGGTTATCATGTATGTGACAAATAAATCTTGAAATCTTGAATTGATCCGCTGTGGCGACCCCTAACGGGAGCAGCCGAAAATGAAGAAGAAGATGATGAAGAAGAAGAATATTTTTAGCATAGCAAACGTGCCAACACGTTATCATAATAGTGCTGTTTAGGAGCAGTAAAGCGCAGCACTTTTTGGCTCCTTAGAAGACATTTACAGGGGATAAATGGAAAAATAATCACAGATGTCAGAGTCTCAGCCCGTCCATGTCCCCACTTGTCTGTAAAAAGTCTAAAGCATTTACTTGCTAGGGCCATTGCATGGATGAGTGGCGAGCGCCAGTTGTAAGAAAAGTGTTTGTAAGTGTTGTGATTGCAAAATGAAAGCAGTATTCAATCTGCTCCACTGTGAACAACTCTAGGCAGTGTGAGCCCTAGCTTAAGCCAGCTAATGCATGGAAGGTACTTGTTGTTTTTTTTTTTTTTTTAAAAGAACAAAATCCGTTAATCATTTAAATGGTTAAACATCCTTAAATGCAGCCTGGGTTTCCGGTCAGTTGCTGCCGGCCTTTTGGTATGCCACAATCTGCTGGACATTGCTTCTTCCAGACTGCACTGAAATGCTAAATTCCGGGTTCACAAAGCTTTGGAGACTAAGAGGGTTTTGCAGCTGTTTGCCTGGTACCGTTAAGTGCACAATAATACATGTTTCTCTATTACAGAGCAAGATTCCAGTGGGAATTAAAGCTGGCAACTACAATAAGGTATGTCTGCTATGCAGGGAACTTGAGACAGTTGTATAATGATGCATATTTATGTTTGCATAAATTATAGATGATGGATGTAATTTCGCCAAGTCCTGTTTGCCTTATACCACAGAAGCCCAGATTTGATGTGCAATGCAGTGGTGTTGCATTCTGAAAGCCGGACGTTGACCTGTTTGCCTTTATGGTTTTGCGGCAGTACTCCCAGGCATCCAACACGAGGTCGGACATTGAGGAGTGCGAACACGCACATGAGCTGGGAGCGATCAACAGTACGCTGAGGTGAGGACGTGTCCGCAGCTATGAAACAGCTTCCCCTTTGTAGCGTGCTCTTTCCAACAGGCTTGTTTGCTCAAGAGAAAGGAGATGCAAAAGTGTATGGAGATGCTGAGGAAGGAATAACAGTGTGCCGGCGTTTGCTTGTCTGAATGCATCACTGGATTCTGGTGGACTAGTGTCCCCCTGGGTTAATTCTACAAACGGCAGGACTCTGAAGTAGCTTTTTTATGGTTAACATCTACTCCTCTTGACTGCTGTAGGCCCACACACTTCTGTTTTAAATCATAACTAAGAAGCTGCTTTGGCGCGTTTGTTACACTCTTTTTTTTGTTCAGGGAAAAACAGTATTTCACATTCATGGAAGCTTTTACTGGCAGCTGTGATGAAATATTTTAGATATTTTTACAATTATTTGAGACTGCATTCATGTGCATGTTCTGTATGTCTTACTTATTACAGAAATGTTAATATAGATTCTGTAAAACAGCCATAATTAAATAATTGCTTTGATTTGTTTAACCATTTCTGCTGGTGGCATCCAGTTGCCTTGTCATGTGGAAATGCATAATCTGTCCCCATCTCCAGTAACCGGAGTAAAGAAGCTTTCAAGGACTGGGCCCGACACGACGATTCACAGGACCACTTCTGTGAGCTAGACGGTGCGTTTGCAAGTTGTGGGTACACTTCTGCTTCTGTTCACACAACTCCAAAGTAATTCTCCACTATAGAAGCTGAACAAGTCAACAGCGTTTACAGGCCGTCTTTCCTACTCCTCTCACTGCACCCACTGTCTGTGTATACAATGCATCTTATGCCTACTGCCATTCACAGTAGCTTTAGTGCTCAACATACTTCCTCATAGCCCATGAAACATGCTTTGCCTACTTCATTCAACATCTGTGCTCTAAGGAGAAACACAGAAGCAGACTGAGTGACGAGCAGGAATTGTAATCCTTCACACATTGCACCGCACCTCATGTGATGGATATTTGAAGCAGAAAAGATAGCAGCTATGTGCACACTGTCGGATGTTAGGCTGCACCACAGTTTGCAAGATGTGGCGGTGATGGATATACAGCTGTCTACAGCTACATAGTGCCCCATTCAAAAGTGTAAGTACACCATGATGATTATGCTGCTTGCTTTCAAGGTCAGGTTTCCGGCACTCAGCAAGACAGTTTTTGTGCCTGAACTCTGCTGCTGGCTTTTAAGGTCAGGCTGCTGGTGCTCAGCACAGCACTTCTGGCCTTTCACCTCCTGCTTTTAATGGTCAGGCTGGTGCTGCGTAACCCCAGTTTTTCAGCCTCACTCTGATCGTTTTACTATTCAAGCTGGTGCTGTAATACCCCTAGTTATTATTGTGCTTGACTGTTCATTTCAGCGGCCTCGCTTCTGCTTCGAAGCCCCAAGTACGTGCGGCCTCGCGCTGTTTGTTTCAATGCTGTCAGGGCCTCGGCGCAACCCAAGTGTACGGTGCACTCCTCAACCCAGCCCTTACCTTAATCTCAAACCACACAATGTCGATACCCTCCGAACCATAGCACTTACCTTGAAAGATTTCTCCCGTTTCAAACTCGCCTCTCACATGCAGCGCAAATCTTACACCTCGTACTTTAACGCAAGCAACATTAAAACGCATCGACTGCCTAAATTTCAAGCTTGCCTTATCTTCGACACCAGACCCACTAGGTGGAGGCTTTTCTCAAAAACAAAAATGAATTTAATAAATCAAGTAATAAACTGAAAAACAAAGTAAATGAACACGCAAAAATACGTTTTGTCCTCTCTTTTTGTTCTGCTCTGCCTCACCGCTGAGACCCCAAAGTGGGCCAGCGGCCTCTTGCTAATTGTTGGGCCCGGCTACCCCTGGCTCGGGTATACATTATCATGCATTGGCGAGCAAGTTTGATCAACCAATAAACTGCGTAGTCTTCCTTCTTCTGCTGTAATTGCCAGACTTGTAGGATGATACAGAATTTCCTTGCTTCCATTTTTCCGGTATGTCCAGTTGCTCCAGTACAGGCATCTCTCGAGCATATTCACCCTTTTTAATGGCATTGTACGTTGTGGCTTTTTATACCTTATTGTTTTATTCCTTGGGTTTCCATCGAAGTTTTCTGTTTTTAGGGTATTTGTTTGTAAAGTTAAGACCACTTGCCCTCCCTTCTGCAGATGAGACATCACCGGCTGCACAGTATGTAGATCTGCTGCTGAACCCGGAGCGCTACACGGGCTACAAAGGCCCCTCGGCCTGGAGGGTGTGGAACAGCATCTATGAGGAGAACTGCTTCAAGTGAGACCCCTGTAATGCTGGCACCTCAGTTATCCCAGAGCCTGAGACTTGAGGCGCTTGTTATGGTACACCCTAAGGAAGAAACTTGCCTTACCTAAATTTTGTGCTACCAGTCTGCTCACTACCAAGTGGCAAAGGCCTAGTTGGTTGAGATGCAGTCGAAATGGCTCTTTTAATACGCAAACACCTCAGTGTTGCACAAGTGCCTGCGATGGGCCTCAATGTCTGCTTTCCCCACAGACCCAGATCGGTTTACCGGCCCTTGAACCCGCTCGCTCCAGGCAGAGGTAAAGGCCATCGTAGAAGCAGCAGTCTGTTGACCCTGCAGCTGCCACTGATGATACAGTTGCTGAAGCTCATTATGAATTTCCAAAATTGCAGCTCTTGTACTTTATTATTGTTTTGCTCTGCTCAATATTTTTCTGTCTCCCCCCCCCCCCCCTTTTAGGAGATGATGATGGTAGGTAACATTTTATGTATGTATACATAAAATAATAATTGAAAATGGTTTTTGATTTCATGTTTGTAATTTGCTTGTTTTTTCCTGCAGGTGAAGGTTTCTACACCTGGCTGGAGGGTAATTACTCTTCATCTGTTATACTGACATCCCCTGTTGTTTTTTGCCTACAGGCATTGCTTTATTGAGTGTTTACTGTTTACTTTATGAAATTAAACTACCAGCAAACTACAGCGTTGTAGCTTTTGCACACTTTTAGGTCATGCACGTATCCATGTAACTGAAGTGTGAAGTGATGGGCAAAAATCCATCCCTGAAGCTTCCCTACATTCACGCATTCAGTTTAACATTTAATTGCCCATTTAGTAATAATGCTGTCCTGGATGTACTTGACAAATCCTTAATTCATCCAAAGTATTTTCTTCAGATTTGTGCTCATATATTAAGATGCTGTGGCTATGCTGAAGGAAAATAGAGGGTCATAATAGTAGCTGCTGACATTTTCTTTAGAGCTCCTTAAGAAATTGGTTTGATGCCTCCCGCTAGCTTGCAAATGGCAGGCACCTTCATTGATAGGGGTTTTCTGTATGAGCTTTTGTGAAGAGAGGGTGATGTTCACGATGACACCGCCTGCTTGACGGCCGTCTCTCACTCTTAAGGGCTGTGCCTTGAGAAGAGAGTCTTCTATAGGCTGATCTCCGGGCTCCATACCAGCATCAACATCCACCTCTGTGCACAGTACCTCATGGATGGTGAGTTGAAACAGTGAGTTCACCATCTTGTTATACCTCTTACTGCTGGCACCTCAAGAGACTAAACCTGGATCTTCCCACCACCCGGCAGAAGGCTGGGGAAAGACGGCATGGGGCCACAACGTACGTGAGTTTCGACACCGCTTTGACCCAGCAGAAACCAAGGGTGAGGGACCCCGGCGACTGAAGAACTTGTACTTCCTTTACCTGATTGAGCTGCGGGCGTTGTACAAGGTGGCTCCCTACTTTGAGCGCTCCATTGTTGACCTGTACACTGGGAATGCCCAGGAGGATGCCACTACTAAAGATTTGCTGCTTCAGATCTTCAATGAGATCAAGTAAGAACCAAACACCCCCCCACCCCCTGATCCATTGAAACCGAGGCTCTCCCGTTCAGATCACACTTAGCTCCACCGCTGGGTGCCGCTTAATGTGTGAACACGGCAAACAGGACGCTGCAGCCTTAACCCTGAAGTGTTCTGGCTGAGGTCTGAGGCAATGGGTCCCGTAGCACCATTGAACACTGAAGTTAAACGGAATGAAGGGACCGATTCTGAAGTGCGACTGGCAGGTAGAACGGAAACGAGTTCAGCAGAAGTGTCAGCTAAGCCGCAAGGAAAACAGGAACACTGTGCCGTGTCCGCTTCTCCATTATTCTCCTTGTTATACAGACCATGCTAATCTCTTGCTAACACTCGTGTTACCAGCAGGTCCACAGGCCAACAGTGGGTTTTCTTGGACAAACTTGCTTGTCAGCAAGCTGAAAGCTGTCATTTTCTTTGTGTTCTTAGAGCTTTCCCAATGCATTTTGATGAGAAGTCCATGTTTGCCGGACATAAGATGGAAGCCAAGACATTAAAGGTGAGCCCTTGCCTTCACCCATCCTCTGCGTTTGCCGCTTCTGTCAGGCACCATGAAATAGAAATATTCATTCACTGTTTTGCTACTTCTCAGTGTTTTTGCTTCTTGCTCTTGGTCCTTGATCACTGTTTCTGCCGTTCGGTTCGTCAATTGTAAATATTTTAAGCTGCTGTACCAGAGGTCTGTTTTCTTAATTCTGAGGAGAACTGAAGACTTCTTTGGAAACTCTCAGTCCTCTTGTAGATATTTTTCCACTTATTTTTACCTGTTGATGTCATGGTAATGCTGCTGTGTCTTCTGCTGCTGGTTGCTATCTGGCTCAGCCTTTGTGAGATAATACGTTCTCCGCGTATTTGCGTAGGGTTCCTCGCACTCAAAATCTTCAGTGTGGTGACCAAATTATCTACAGGGTGAAGTCATCCAGTCCGCAGGCCCTGTGTTTACATAATATACTTGGACACACAGTGAGCCTACAGAGGGTCGATGGTTGATGAAAATGGTGGTGTAAATGTCATTTCACAGAACCTGACTGGTGAATAAATGGATCGATGCCTTTTGTTGAATGTGATTTAGAGGATGGATTTGCAGATGGACTTCCAGCCCTCAACTTTTTCAGAATCCAAGTGTATTTTATTTGACCAAATGAACTCTCCAGACTCCAGGGTAGTTTTAAAATGGCTGAAACACATCGATATGTATATTTGTGATTCCATGCCTAGAGATTAACGTGCCTGCAACCTTTTATAATAGTTTTTCCCTTTGTACAGATAAAATGCAAGGGAACCAGTAACACTTTCAAACTGGACATAGCCAAGCACATTCCTAAGTCCAGTATTTTTATCTATTGTCTCATTTGTTTTGAGCTTCCTAAAACATGGGGTGAAAGCATTTTTGAAAGCAAGCCGCAGATAAATGGGGTCAAATTGGAACTCCTAGCTTGTTCAGTTTAAGGTATGAGGTGATCCAGCCTTATTTATTTTTAATCTGTCTGTAACATAGCCTGGGTATGGAAACTAAAGCTAAATGGTCACATTGTCTGTTGCAGGAGGAATTCCGACTTCACTTCAAGAACATCTCCCGCATAATGGACTGTGTAGGCTGCAACAAGTGCCGGCTGTGGGGTAAACTGCAGGTACCGTTTTGTCCTCTCTCATCATTTTGTTGGCTTTCTTGACTCAGCACCACATTGTTGTTCTTTCCCTTTCTGAAGACCGTTTATTGTTCAAGTTAAGTGTGTGTGTGTGTGTGTGTGTGTGTGTGTGTGTGTGTGTGTGTGTGTGTGACTTGTGATTGAGTGGTTTTGGTCTTTAAGTCTTCAGCATCATTCAGTTTCACTACTGAGTGCTGTCACCAAATTGATTTTGTTTCTCTTAGACTCAGGGACTGGGCACAGCCCTAAAAATCCTCTTCTCAGAGAAGGAGATCAAGAACCTTCCAGAGAACAGCCCATCCAAAGGCTTTCAGCTCACACGACAGGAGATTGTGGCGCTGATGAATGCTTTTGGAAGGTGAGTCATGGAGGAACGGGTCTCCTTCGGGCTCTCTGACTGCTTACACTCTTTTGACAATAATCAACAGCGTGAATGTTCATCTTAAAAATGTGATGCCCAGACCTCTGAAGAGTGCATGGGTGTGTAATGCTTTCTTTGCATCATTTTGCAAAGACCAAAATATTCACTAAAGGAATCAACCCTTAGTCCAAGCCGTATCCCACGGTATTAAAGCATGACAGTCAGGGGAAAAGGCATTACGAAGCTCAGAGGTTGCTCTCTCCTGAAACTTGCAGAGCCACCGCATGAGCCACGTAATATTTTGTAAGGTGTTATGAATTCAGCTTGATGGCTCTGCCACAATATTCTTTCCTTATTATCTGTTGCAATAATTGCATGCATTTTTTCTCTTCCTGCAGACTGTCCACGAGTATAAAAGAGCTTCATAACTTCCGAATTCTGCTCAGGGACCAAAGGTAACAAATATGTGTGGCCACCAGGTGGCAGGAAACAGCACCGCGACAGTCTTATCCTCCGCAGAGTAAGGCCACCGATGCAGGGACTACAGCGTCAATGCCTAAAAACTAAGATCCAGACTTCCACTGAGCCCTACAGCACCCAAGACAGAACCCATGTTACTGTGGAAATCTTTTTAGCCCTTAGGTGTTGCTCAATAATGGCCCTGTGCTCACAAATGCTGAGATCATCACCCTTTTCCTGCACCTTTTTATTGGAGGTGTACAGTTCAAAGTCAGGGCTGTTTAACCCTCTTTAATGTAGTTTGTTGGCTCCCTCTTCTTCGCCGATACTGCTTTCAGCCTAATGCTTTTTATATGTTTCTTTTCCTCCAGAGCTTTCTTCATAAGCGTATGTGTGCATATAAATGGCGGACTGCAGCTATTAAGATTGCATTTAATGAAGTGGCAGCATCATTTTCAATACAAGTTCCTGTTGACATTTAATGCTTCTGTCCTTAAAAAAGGTGTGTTGATTGTTGTACCGTTAGGCTGTCAATTTTTAGGACCTTTGTTTTTGCACCAGTATTTACCCTTAGCAATAAGGAATTGTACATTTTCGGTTGTTTACAGTCTGGAACGAGAAGTTATATGGTATAAAATGCTCTCAGACTGTCATCACGAGTTGAAGCAACGCAAACAAGCCTGTTTATCAGCAGAGTGGGTTGGCGGGAAGGGCGTTTTCATCACAAGCCACTTGGAAATCATTTGCCCAGCTGGAGGACGGAGCAGGATTTATGCAAGTCTGTGTTCTTTAAGCAGGTGCAGGATTTCATGGCTCTAGGTGAACAAACGGTTGGCCAAGGCAGCTGCAATGCTGGAACGGATATTCTGCTGCATTACTCATGACTTTTCCTGGAGCTCGCACTTGTGCATGGTTGTGCAAGCAGCGCGAGGCCTGGTTTAAGGACCACCTTGCAGCATTCAAGGTCCGACACTCTGTTACCTTAATGTCCTTTTTGGAACACCTTTTTCATGGCCCCTTGTCCCTCGCTTACAGTAAACCAGGTTTAGACCCTGTGCCTGGGCTGTTCAGCTATAAAGAAGCTGAACACCAACATTTTGTTTAGCCACAGCCTCGAGGCCCCGCTTGGTCGGCTGCTTCATACAGCTGTGTGCTTCCTGCAGTATGCCGAACTGTAACAAAGCAGGTTTTTACAGTCACGTTCCAGAGAAGATCCCACAGCTTTGTTTTTGGCTGACGGAGCCTGCTTGCCATCTGCACGGTTTTAAAGAAAGCCAACGCCCCAAATCGCATGGAGTTGCCACTGCTGCAGGTACACATTTGCAAGTTAGAATTAGCCTGCTGCAAATTTTTGAGTATTTCTGGAAAAAAAGACTCCCAAAGGAAAAAAATAGAATTAAAAATGCAGTAGCTCAGTAGCAGTGCAGCACATTTTAAGCACGAGTGTAGTTAAGTTGGTTTGCTCATTAAAACATTCATAATAGTGTTTTGTATGTTTTGTGATGCAGAATTCCATCACTGCACAACTTGCTGTACCTGCAGCTGATGGTCGGTCACTGAAGATGTTTTATTTAACTTGGGCGCACTTGGCTTGCGTTTCCTTTTTGTGGATGCACTCAACTTGAAAAGTAGAAAAAATGCTCAATTTTTACATCCCTTGCCCTGTTGAAACTGAATTGCTGGGGCACAGCACACCCTCCCATGGCAGCTGGTGCTTCTGGGCCACTTCAGTCACTCGAGAAAAAGCAGGAGAGTGCAGCCGAACAGACAGACACCGGCACCATTAAACATGCATGCTGGGATCACAGCATCTCCTTACTCACCTTGCAACTCAAGGGAAATGTAAGAAAACAGCTGATTTTTTTTTTTTTTTTAAATAGACTTGAGTGTTTAAATGGCATTTTGTTGGTTCCACAGCAAGACCTGAGATGAATAAGATGGTTGTGGACCATTACCTGGGTCCTCAGCAGCTGCAGTGTGTGTTGGACTTTAGGGTCCCTGAACATTTGCTTGCGCTGCTTCTTTCCTTCGTTGAAGTCTTTCTGTCTCGCGGGCGGTGCTGAGGTTAAAATGCTGGAGGATGAAACCCTCCAGCTTCTCATGGCAAAAGGAAGAAGCTATGAATTGAAAGAAAGGATAAAGATGGAGTTTGGATGGAAGAATCAGCTGTGCTGCTCCCTGTTTGTGTAGATGTTCTTCCACTCTGGACCAGTTTCTCAGCAGGAAGTGCAGGGCTGGGCGCCAGTTCTGCGCTGTATTCTGTGCAGCTTGAATGCGCCGATCTAGCTGTTGTCAAGTTTCTCTCTGTAAAGCTAACCAATTGGGGACACAACGCTGTGCATAGAAAATTCTGCTTACAATAGAATAAACCTGCTTTTCCAGAGGTTTCCATATTTTGGTCTGTGGGTTCAGAATCGATTCGATGTGATCTGAGCTTCTTTGCTTCTTTTGGATCCACCAGATGTGCAAATGTGACCAAAGAGTTTGTCATGCATGCATGCGTGCGTGCATGTTCTTCCCATTGGACCCCATTGAGCTGCCTGGTTCTGGTTCTGTTGCGGTGCCGTGTCGTCCCGCATGTTTATGCTCAGCTGTTAGTGTGCAGTGTGGTGGTGCAGCCTCTTTACAAAAGGAGGAAGCTGCTCTTGTTTTTTTGCAGGCAAACGGTGACGCAGCAGCGCTGACTCGTGCCTGTTTGCGGGCTCCATGTTTTAAGAGATGGTACAGCATCGCTCGCAGTCCACTCTCTGCCTTAACATTTGAAAAGAAATTTAAGAAAATTTGAAAGCTGTAGCCTGCTTACACTGACAAAAGTGATTGTAATGTTTTCTTCAATGATCCCTCTCGCTGCCTTTTTCCATACTCTGTGAAATGTTGATCTTGTACCATTTGTAAAAGAAGGAAATCCAGAAACTTTAACTGCATTTAATTGCACCTGTATTGTTGTCTATAGTTGTTGGATATATTTATTTGAATGGAACGGAATAAATATTTCTTATTGCTACTCAGAATTCAGTGTGTTTCTTGTGTAGTGCTGCTGCCTCACAGTACCTCAGCCATTTTGATGTATGGTCGAATCTGTATGGTAAAGTCTGTGCAGAGTTTACTCTAAATTATCCATTGTGTGTGCGTGCATTTGTCCCTGTAGCCAGCCTGCGGCGGAGCTGGCATCCCACCAAGAGTGTAGTTACTTAGCCCAACACCCAGTGACTCCAGGACAGACCACCCCAACTCTGCCCTGGGTAAAGCGCTTCAGGATGGACGTTTTCGCAGCAGTTCTTACGGTCAAAAGTCAAGAATGGGTTTTTGTCAAAAACCCTTGTATTGAGCAGGCAGTGATGGTGGAAGTGATTGGGCCTCATGTCACACTTCATACACATACAAATTCTTAGTTTTCCTGAACTGAACATGAGTATTTCTGGGGGATATGGAGAACAAAATTCAGACAACGAACACAAAGTCCATTTTATTGAATGTTGCTGTCAATTCACAGGAAGACACGGAAATGTAAAAACTGAAGGTAAAAAGGGACACCTTATGGTCCCCCTTCCTATTTAGAAAATCACAACAGACCTTTCTAGCTACAGTGAACCACATTTGTCCATTATCCCTTGGAACAAAAATTTAAGCTCTCACCTGCTATTCCACCCAGTAGGGAGGAATAACTTGTTAATGGTTCCACATGAGTGCGATGTTTGGATGGGCACATTCGCCAAGCAAAATAACCTTTAAATAAAAATTAGTTTTCTTAGTGGCACAACAGGAATACGTCCACATGTACATCCCTTTCCAAAGGTTCAAGCCCAGGGCTCTTTCCCCACCACGAAGCACGAGGCTGCAGTGCGTCGCTGTGCACATGAACCGCTGTTGAGACGTCCACATCTCCTGCTCTCCACGGTGGAGCCGTATCAGCTGAAAAGCTGCTGCAACGCAAGTGTACAAACACGTTCCATACGTTTTCCTTTGGTTTGCTGCATTTGTGCCTGTTATGAACCTGATGTTTGCTTTTCCTTTTAATTTCTCAAAGTTACGGAGCTGTCGGGCTCCCGCTCTAGTACACACAAGTGGATTTTAGCAAAGTGTATAAAATTCCTTCTGTGTTAAGCCCAGCCGCATCTGTTGCTTTCGTACTGTAAGGAAGGAGAGTGCCAGAAAATGAACGTCTCTCCTTTTTTTGCCATTTATGTACAGTACATGTCAACACATTAAGGTTCTATGGCAGGGTTCCCTAAAACTTCTACCCTCATACCTCACCCGAAAGTGAAAATGTTTACACCTCACCTTCCACAAATTAATGAACAAATCAGTTGAGAAATCATTTTAATAAATTTGCTGGGAGGCAGCTTGCACCTCCCTTTTGCACCCAGGTTACCCCACAGATTAATAAACCCTGTTCTGCAGCTTATATGGGCACGAATATACGAGTATGTTCCCTGTATTGAAAACTGAGTTTGTTCATCGTGTCCAAGTGCTGTGAACTGACTGGTGAGCACGGATTAATAGATCGTGCTGTGTCAACTAACCCCCTTTGTATGTCACTAACTTATTTAGCTAAGTATTTGTACCGGCATGAATCTTGTGTAACAGATGCCATAACCTAGATAGCAATCTTACATTTAGCCTTAAATACTTGGCCTGTTTATACAGTTTTTCAGCTACTGAAGCAGTTGAAGAAGATGATTGCAGTGCCGTTTTCTCTGCGCTGGGTGGGTAAAACATCCGCTTTATGCATGGCTGTATTCTTAAGAGCGTTGTTGTTTGAAGCAGTTTGGGTTCTCGCAAAACTACAACCCGGTGACTCCTTTGCCACAGCCTGGTGCAGAGTAAATCTGTTGAACTTTTATTCCTCTACTTCAGAATAAAAGCTGGCAGGAGTGAACGTTTCAGGGCACAGAGGTGAGACCAACAGGTTTGAATGTAAGGTGCACCAGAGGAAACTGCATGATGAGGTCCACATGGGCAGCAAAGCGCAGCAAGCCGTGTCTGCCTCAGTGCCGATGGACAGGGTGAATTAAGCACCATTTCTGTCCCCTGCACACAAGGCTGAAATTCAGTAGAATAATTCAAGCTCAGGGCCAACAGCAGCATGATGTGCAAAAGTAAAAAGAAGATGAGAATGCATCTGAGGGCCTTGTGGAGCCTTTAGGTGTTGCTGTGTACGTGGTGGGGTCACAGGCTACCAATGGTGATGGATAGTGGCATGCACCCAGATGCGCAGGCACACACGGAGAACCAGGTCAGTATCGGTCCAACTGCCCGGCGGCTGCAGCTGGGTGCTGCTCCTCTGTTCCAATGTAGGCCACAATGCCAGTGCTCTGGGTGCCCCAGTCATAACAGTCTGTGGTCAAACTGTAACAGAGAAGCAGACATTGTGCCCGTCCTCACTTACGGTCATGAGCATTGGGTAACATAATGGCCGAAGGAACAAGATTAATGATGGAAGTGGCTGAAATGAGGTGAGGTTTCAACAAGGTTTCTGGGCTTACCCCTATGAAAAAGGGAGGAGCTCAGCAATCTGGGAGACCTCAGAGGAGAGGAGCCAGCTAAGGTTGTTTGAGCAGGTTTCAAGGATATCCCCTGTCTACCCCCTGAAGAATTACACTAAGCATAACCCACTGGATAGAGACTCCAGGGCAGAGTCAGGATGTTCTGGAGAGATTACTATATCTTGGCTGAGTTGGGGATGACTCAGGGTTCCTCAGAAGGTCTGGGCCCACCTTCTCAGCCTGCTCCAATTGCAGCCCTCTTCAGAGTAAGTGAATGGAAACTTTTCTTAAAAGCACCAGACAGTGTTACGGTACTTTAAAGTGGGGAATATTTATATTTAATGGCATTTACTTATTATTATGTAAATGTATCTGACAATCTTCCTTCAAAGTGCTTGCAATGTTAAGCTGCTTACTGTTACGTTATTTACCCATTTATACAACTGGGTCATTTTTACTGCAGCAATTCAGAGCAGGTATCTTAACTCTAGGGTGCCACACAAGGAAGTGGATTTTAAATGAGGGTCCACTGAATACAAGGCAACAGCTCTCACAGCTATGCCACCTGGTGCCTCTTAGCCATTTAAGTGCTGCATTCAGCAAGTGAATGTTGAGAATGTGAGGAAGGCTGTAAGCAGAGAATGTGTGCTATTACACGGCATGGTGGCTGCCTACCTGGTCTGCGCCCCCTGTGGGATGATGCTCCATGCAAGGTCATCATCGCTATCGTAGCGGTGCGGGTTGTCGAAAAAGTACCCCTTGGAAGAGAAGAGGTGTCCGGGAATCCTAGATCCGCTCTGGAGAGAAATATCATTCCGTACACATCTGCATACACACACAGGGCTGCATTTCATTCCTACGTCTTTCCTCCTGTTCAGTGCCTGCATAACAACTCTGCACTGAATGAAAATAAAGAAAAGTATAATCTGGTTGTGCTCCATGGGTACTGTTTTTATTGGGTAATTTGGAGTCTGTATGCCCCAATACACTTTCTGCGCGCAGAGGATATTGAACACATTGTAAAAAAAAAATATGAGCGTGGAACGTAATAATGCTTAGATTTCCATAAAAGCGGTAGGCAGAACTGAGCTTTACGTTTAATATTTTGCTTTGCTCGTGTCACATTAGTACACACTCTTGTCACGGTGCCTCATAATTCCCATGGTTCCCCATGGTCAGTGGGCTGCCTCTGGGTGAGAAAAGGCAGCCAACAGGTGGATGGTTTAAAAGGAAATCTTGGGGTGTAAAAGGTGCTGATGTGGGCCCCCGTGGAGCCCCTCGCCTGGTCTCCTGCACCAGACCGTGTGGCACCTCCTCACAGGGTGACACATTTCACATTCTGGTTTCTTCTGGAAAACAACAACTTACCTTTTTTTGCACAGTCTGCACTGTACACCGTTTATGGACACTGGGGCTTAGGATGTACTGAGGGAGCCATGGGGAAATGACACTGAATTGGCTTTTTGTGCCAAATGAATGATCATCGCTGTGTTGTGAAGTCTGCAGACGTTCCAGAATTCCTTAAAAAACTTTCACACCTGGGAAATGCTGAACTCTTTTGACCTTCGGACTATGTTTTATGTATGAGGGAGTGTTCGCAATTTTTCAGTGCACCGTTTCTTTCTCTGTGTTGCTGCCCCTTGCTTCACAAATCCAATCCCTGTGGCTGAGCACTGATTTTCAGCCTTTGCTGGTTCATCCTGCTTAAATGTGTGACTTTTAAGCTATAAATACACTATTTTATTGTTCACAAACTAAATGCTATTTGTCAACCTCATCTTCTTCTTCTTCTTTCGGCCGCTCCCGTTAGGGGTCGCCACAGCGGATCAATTGTTTCCACTTCTTCCTGTCCTCTGCATCTCTCTCCGTCACCCCCACCACTTGCATGTCCTCCTTCACCACATCCATAAATCTCCTCTTAGGCCTTCCTCTCTTCCTCTTGCCTGGCAGCTCCATCCCTAGCATCCTTCTCCCAATATATCCAGCATCTCTCCTCTGCACATATCCAAACCAACGCAATCTTGCCTCTCTGACTTTGTCTCCAAACCGTCTAACCTGTGCTGCCCCTCTAATATACTCATTTCTAATCTTGTCCATCCTCGTCACACCCAATCCAAATCTTAACATCTTTAACTCTGCCACCTCCAGCTCTACCTCCTGTCTTTTGGTCAGTGCCACCGTCTCCAACCCATAAAGCATAGCTGGTCTCACTACCATCTTATAGACCTTCCCTTTCACTCTTGCTGGTACCCTTCTGTCACAAATCACTCCTGACACTCTTCTCCACCCACTCCACCCTGCCTGCACTCTCTTCTTCACCTCTCTTCCACTCTCCCCGTTACTCTGGACTGTTGATCCTAAGTATTTAAATTTATCCACCTTCGCCAACTCTACTCCCTGCATCCTCACCATTTCTCTGTCCTCCCTCTCATTTATGCATATGTATTCTGTCTTAGTCCTACTGACCTTCATTCTTCTTCTCTCTAGAGCATATCTCTCCAGGGTCTCCTCAACCTGCTCCCTACTCTTGCTACAGATCACAATGTCATCCGCAAACATCATAGTCCACGGTGACTCCTGTCTGATCTCATCTGTCAACCTGTCCATTACCATTGCAAACAAGAAAGGACTCAAAGCTGATCCTTCATGTAATCCTACCCCCACCTTGAAAGCATCCGTCATTCCTACCGCAGACCTCACCACTGTCACACTGTCCTTGTACATATCCTGTACCACTCTTACATACTTTTCTGGCACACCCGACTTCCTCGTACAATACCACAGCTCCTCTCTAGGTACCCTGTCATATGCTTTCTCTAAATCCACAAAGACACAATGCAACTCCTTCTTACCTTCTTGGTACTTCTCCATCAACACCCTCAGAGCAAACATCGCATCTGTAGTACTCCTTCTCGGCATGAAGCCATACTGCTGCTCACTAATCGTCGCCTCCCTTTTTAACCTAGCTTCCACTACTCTTTCCCATAACTTCATGCTGTGGCTGATCAATTTTATCCCTCTGTAGTTACTACAGCTCTGCACATCACCCTTATTCTTAAAAATTGGTACCAGTACACTTCTTCTCCACTCCCCAGGCATCGTCTCACTTTCCAAAATTCCATTAAACAATCTGGTTAAAAACTCCACTGCCATCTCTCCTAAACACTATTTGTCAACCTCATATGTGGCAATATTCTCAGTGTGCCATCTGCAGTTTGTCTTGGCTGTGAACAATGACCATGCAGCAGTCAACAAAATAGTGGAAATAAGGGAATGCCTCACCTTGTCTTGCATTGGCCTGCGGACTCTGAAGAAGAAGACCACCAGTGAGGTAGGCAGCAGCTCCCACACGAAGAGAATAACCCCAAACACAATGTAGCCCGCGTCTCCCAGGTTAGACTTGAGGTCAGCCTGCACACACAAGGACCAAAGAGAAACTGCGTGCCGTGTGTTTGATGGACTATGTACGCTGGTTTGCTGGTTCCCATCAACAGACTGGGTTCCCTGGCCTTGTACTCTTGAGCAGGTACAGTACTTCTGGAACCCAGCAGTTGCAATAGGTAATGTGCGAGAAGGTGGGTGCTGCCCTCGGGGCTACCTGGTCAGATACATTATACCAATCGTAGTCAAAGGAGTTGATGCTCTTGATGCTGGTGAGGCCCAGGACCACCAGATTGTAGCAGGCCCGTGAAGCATACAGGAGCACAACGGTGACTCCAATGGCTGTCACCTGGCACACCGATGTCCCCTGAAGAACAACAGATTCAAAGTGCCTGTAGTCAGCTTGTGACTGTTGTTTAGTGGCAAAAAAACAATTGCCTTTCTGAAAGGTACCACCACAGTATTTAATGACTCACATTCAGAATGTGTTGTATTGCCTGTCGTGACTGTCATTGCTACAAAAGCAGTAACATTCATTCGATGTGGGTTCGAGCCCTGGTCAGTTTGTATGAAGTTTGCGTCTTCTCACTGTGCTCGTGTGGGTTTCCTCCCACAGTCTGAAGATGCGTGTTTCAGGCAAACTGGTCACTCTGTATTGTCCCTAGTGTGTGTGTGGATGGGAGGATGAAGAAAGTCCGTCAGCATCTTTCCTCTCTGTATACGATAGAGGTTCTGCTGCTGGTGTCACTACCCCAAGTTCTCAAATCCTTTCAAAACAATAAGTAGCCTCTGTACAGTTAAACAAACTTGACTGTGGAAAAACTTCACGTACAGTAAAAAGTAGCTTTGTGCAAAATTTCAAATATGTGGCTCAAAAAACAAAGTTGCGCACAAAGAACAAAAACAAACTGACTGAACTTTTTACAAGTACACAGAGATGAACCTACAACACATCTTTGGACTGTGGGAGGACATGCACACTCCATGCAGCCTGACGTCATTCCTACGCCCAGATCTTCAGAGCCAACAACACTGCTCATCCCAATACTGCGCCACCTCAGTTAATAATTATGAGAAAGTATATTTTGTAAAAAAAAAAAAATTGTATCTCAGGCTTTTGTTCATTTACTTTCGTTTATAATTGATTTATTGAAATTCCATGTAGTAACTCATCCTTATATGCCATTTCAGGTCTGCTTTCCACAATCGCAGAAGTGCTCATCTGATGTTTCACATGATGTGGCCTTTGGACCCAGAGCCCTCACCTTGGACTCCAGGTAGATGTTGGCTAAGGACAGCTTGGTGATTCTGTAGAGGCAGAGTGAGAGAGAGACAGCGCAGAGCACAAAGAAGCTGTCGTTGATGGCCACACGCACCAACACAATGGTCTTCACCTCTGCAGTGGTCATCTTCACCAACAGAGCACAGGTTAGGTTCACCACCAGGAACACCAGACTGATTCCCAGGAACACCAGGTAAAGGGGCAACCTGGGGGGGGGTCACAAGTCCCAGAGAGCAGCAACATGGAACAACATGGCAACAAGCAACGGAGGAACCTGTCTAATTCCTTTGAGTTTTGAAGGCCTAGTAGTCTAGACACAGGGTTACGTTACTGCTTCACCTGCTGCTTTTGCTTGAAGGGCTGCTCTGAAGTCTTTGCATATCACCTAACACTGATATGTCACCCCCCCCCAAATGTTTTAACTGTAAGCTCAAAGTAAGTACAAAAAAACAGCTGCTTTAATGACCCAGAAAACTGTAATTCACTGCACAGATTTATTTCAGTGTTTGTTACATAAATCTGAAAGTAATCTTAAAATCTTAAATATATACAGCACATAAATGTATATTAAAAAGCATTTTTACACAGAAATTGCATCGATAGGGATTAAGCAGTGCACATGTTCCAGTGCTACCTGTACTTGAGGAGTTCTGGTGAATACTTGGACTTTGCCTTGAAGACAACCTGCATCATCAAAAAAAGAAAAAATGGTTTCATTTAACATGTTTCAACAATTCACCAATCCTGTATTATTCCTATTGGTTAGCCATTGCTTCTAAAATTAACTTGAGATGAAATTATTATTATTATTATTATTATTATTATTATTATTATTATTATTATTATTATTATTATTATTGCATCATAATACCGCTCCACCATGGCCCCAAGCCTCTGCATGCTCTGTGTGTGTGTGTGTGTGTGTTTGTTTCTTGTCACCAAATTGAACTAAATTGCACTGATTTGGCCCATTGTGACTACTTGAAACAGAGGAAAAAGGTGAGCTGGGGGTGTAAATGAAAACATATATGAAACATTTCAATTCTGGGAGCAGATGAATTATATATAATATAGTATAATCTATTACCTCCGGCACTGTTGCAAATGGCAGCCTGCCCAGCATGCGCTCATGTCTTCTAGTAGATTACTTAGTTTCCTTAGGTAAATTTTAAGCAGTGTTTGTGTATTTTTAGCTAGCTAAACATATGAGGATTAATAATTTTTTCAGAATTTCCCTCAGGATAAATAAAGTTTTATCTTATCTTATATAGTATAATATATAAGAATATATAGTAATGTATATAGCATGTACTATATTATTATATATTAAATTTGACAATGAAATAAAAGCACAGCTAAAATGGATTTTTTCTGCTCACACTGCCTGATGAGAGGAGGCAGAACTTTTCATTTTATCCTTGCAAAAATGCAGCAGATTTGTGGAAGCTGTGAAATTGTATTCAGAACATCTGTTTTTTTCTTCGTCTTCTAATGCATTGTTGGGGGTTTGAATTTTATGTTGCGGCTGAAGAGAAAGCCAAAGGTGCTCCTACCGCTTTCAGCTCCAGGGCTTGAAGCATACCGCAGTTTTATTGTAGTTCAAATTCCTGATATTATTATCTCATGCATTTTTATCTCATTATTATCTATTTTAGCTTCATGCTACAGGTACACTACATGGCCAAACATATGTGGACCCCCTTCTAACAACTGAACTGAGCTGTTTCAGCTGCACCCTCACAACTTACAAATGCATTCTGGACAACCATGTGCTTCCAGCTTTGTGGCCACAGTCTGGGGAAGAAGAAGCTCCTTTCCTGCTCCAGCATGACTGGGGCCCCCCAGTGCGCAAAGCAGCTGAACTCCTTAAACCCACGGTTTGCCCAGGTTGGGGTGGAAGAACTTGAGCCCTGACCTCAACCCCACCAAACCCCTTTGGGATGAACTGCAGTGCCAACCACGAGCCGGGCCTTCTTGCCCGACCTCGCTGATGCTCTTGTGGCCGAACGGGCACAAATTTCCAAAATGTGGTGGAAAGCCTTCACAGAAGAATGGGGCTGTAATAGCAGCAAAGGGGAGAGGGCAACTCTATATTCGTGCCCATGGATTTGGAATGGGATGCTCAACAGGCACACATGGGGGTGATGCTCAGGTGTCCACATACCTTTGGCCATACAGCGTGTGTTATATGTGTTTCTGTGTTCAAACTCTTGTCAATGCAACTGCTATACTTTGTGGAATTTCCGAAAAAGAAAAACCTTATATGCTGACCTGTACATGTACATTCATATATACTGTACGTTATACATTGTCATACATGCATTTGGAAGCTACTTTTCTACAAAGTGATGTACAACTGAGGTCAGTATTTCATATTTATGTACAGTATATATTATTATAAATATTATGTATATATTTCAGCAGTATATTCCTTTGTTCTTTATGGAAATAACATAAAAACAACCAGTAGTAGGCAGCAAAAGAGTGAAAATTTGAGAAGTTGGGAGCTGAGGATAGAAATAGATCTGAAGGGAAATGTGTTGCGAGACTAAGCAGTTCTGAGGGACAGAAGGAGCTCATTCCATCACCTCAGTATCAGAACTGAGCACACCAGGCTTTACAATTTGGGCCCCTTCTGAGCAAGGGGTGGTCTTGCTGGGGCGCTCCAGTCTGTCAGCACAGCAACATCTGTATTTTAGAGGGCTTACTTATATGAACTGTACTGAAAGAGATGTTGCCAAAGCACTCGGGACAGATTTACTCATGCTTCCATGTTCCCTAAAGCTCACTGGTGTTTCAACACATCCTTGGTCATCCCTGACAACAGCCCCTGGAAAGCAGCTCTCAGTCACCTGGGCTGAGCTCACCTGCTGCCGCTGAGGAAAAACTACATGAGGAAGAAACCGAATGCAGCGAGTACCATCATACACCGATACCACTCCATGTCATTTACATTCGATTATACAGCTGACGCTTTTCTGAAAGGGAGCTCCCTATGATTTTCTAATTTATACAGCTTGATCATTTTTACTGGAGCACTTCAGGTAAAGTACATTGCTTATGGGCGCTACAGCAGGTGGGGGTTTCAAACCTTAGTCTAAAGGTGGTGACTCTAACCACCTGCTGCATTTAACAACCAATGTTGAAACCTGTCACATGAGGAGATGCAGCCACCTAGGCTTGTTTGACACATCCTACCCCCCCGCCATGAGTGGAGACCCCAACAACATGGAGCTGCTCACCTGGGCGAAGTAAAGGTTCATCAAGCTAAGGGTGAAGAACTGCAGGCAGACAGGGAAACAGTAGAGCAGCCAGAAGGAGAAGGGCCCCAGAGTGTTGGCTGTCACGAAGCTCCTGAAGTAGAAGGAGAAGAGAACAGCACGCAGCGCTGCCCACAGCAGGCAGAGGAACAGGAAGACCGTCTGGTAGCTGAAACGCTTGTGCCGGTAGCGCAGCACCAGCCACAGTTGCACATAGATGAAGGCAAAGAGCAGGGAGTAGAAGATGGTATAAGCCACGGTGAGGCCCAGCTTCACGAAAGGGGGCACAGCCGGGCTCAAGGTGGGGGGGGGCAGCGACTCATTCCCCGGCGGCTCCATTGCTGACATCTCCATCCACTGGTGCTGGGTGGGCGAGCGTGTGGCTGCAGAGAGCGGGTGTCCACCGTCAGGGCTGCCAGCACTCCTGCTCAGCCCGTCTCCTTTCCATCTCAGGCACAAAACACGCAGCAGCAGCTTGTCCTCGAGCTGTCAGGGGAGAGGGGCAGTGAGGGAGTGAGGAAGCCGCAGTAAAAGTGAAGCACTAGGGAGGAATATGGGAGGAGGGACTGAGCTAGAGGGGGAGGACATTCGACAAAAGAAAAACAAGGCTTGCTTCCTGCTGCCGCCCCACGCTGGCCGATCGCCACTCCCATTGCTGGCAGGAAGCAGTGATGCATCGGGATGCTCACAGGAAGCACAGCCTCCAACCCTCCGGCTCTCCTGCATCTCCTCTGGGCCCCCGGGTCTCTCAACCAGCCGAATTCAAACTGCCCCCACTCTGATTGGTGGGGAAGTCACAAAAACTTGAGTTTCCTCATTCACTTTGCAGTGCATCTATCTGGCACTGTCTTCCAGGAAGGAAATAACTGCTCCATTACCATCTTCTTTGCTATTAGTTAATTTGTTAAAATATTATTTCTGTTTCATACAGGGCTTATGCTTACATACATTACATATTCAAATCATAAAGATACCATTAATGCAAAAAGGCAATAAAAAGAAGTATGACCAGACTGTATTCATTTTACATCAGTGATGTGTGCAGGGCTGTGTGCATCTCGTGTTTATTTTCTACACTTTACTAACTGATACTTTTATTTACATACATATTACAGCCACCCGATGAAGATTATGATGATGGTGATAATGTTGATGTTTTCACTCCCTGCCATGGTTCCACTGTGGTTTCAAAACAAAAAAACAATCTGATGTCCATGTTGCATTCAGCGCATAGAATAGATGTTCTTTACTGGCTGCTATGGTGGAACACAGGGAAGCCAAAGAGAGGAATGTGCGCACCCCCCGTAGTGACCTGCACACAGAAATAGCAAATTACGTCTCACCTAACTTTATTGCCTTCCAGTTGTGTGTGTGGATATTTCGTTTTATCACTTTTTTCCAATAATGCATCCTTATGACTTGAAAATGTAATGTAAGTAAACATAAACCCTGCATAAAACAGAAATAATATTCTTATGAATTAAGTAAAAGCACAGAAGTCTGTGGCTTGAAAAGCAAAGCTGTGCATAAAGAACAAGCAGAGGCTGAACAGGGATGTGCATGTATTTGCAGTCTGCCTGTTCCTGTCTCTGTTTGCTGTGACCCAGTGCTGTTCTGTTGTTAATAAACTGAATAATAAGAAAAATTCAAGCTGGCAGTACGGGTTGAGTCAAAACCTTTTCGGTGAGCAAGTGAGACTCCTGACTACCAATGGCTTTCAAGAATGATCATTTTGTTGCTGTAAAATTTACTGCGAATCTGTCATGTATGGGATGATTCTGTAATTTCTTGAACGTCTCTGTTTTTATTTGAAAATCATAACAAATTAATCGTAACGCTTTTCCTGGTCATTTGTTTTAACAGTACATTAAATGAAACATTAAATTGACAAAACAAAACAGATTGGTCCATGCAGTAAGGCTGTTTCCAGACAATTCTGTATGCCACAGGAATTTTTCATAGGGGTTCTGATACCCATGTGCTTTAAAGTCCAGCTGAAAGAAACCAGTAGATCAAGATGAGTGAAGTGTGGCAGCAGTTTTTGTTGTCTTTGGAGAAAGATCTGCTGTTTTCCTCCCTGAGGTCAGGAAACATCTGCCTTTGAGTGATGCTGTCGTGAAGAGGCCATTGCTGTTTGGCTATGCTCTCTGACTTCTTTTCCTGCACACTTTCCAGCATTTGCACCACAGCCAGTTGGTCTAGCTGGGCAAACAGGCCGAGCCAGCGCCTAATCCTGGTCATGAAGACCAAGCAGTGAAGAACCACTGAAATACAGTGGCAAGGAAAAGTTTGCAATTGTGTGTGTGCAGGTCCCTGCATTTCTGCATTAATTACTCTAAAGCGCTAAAATATGGTCTGGTCTTCATCTAAGTCACAATAACACAAACACGAGCTGCTTAATATAATGACAAACAAACAAACAAACAAACAATTGTATTTATTGTCCATACTGAATCGCTATTTAGACATTCACAGTCCAGGATCAAAAAAGTATGTGAACCTCTGGGGCAATGACTTGAGCAAAAGCTATTTGGAGTCAGGTGCTGGAAGAAAACTGTTCTCATATCTAGTTTTCCTAAATAAGGCCTTGTAGGACATCAGGGTGCATTTTCCCAGACCAGACATGGTTATTTTACTGAGCTGCCTGGGAATTATGGGTAAAGTGGGCAAAGGGCACCCGAATGTGAGCACTGGCCAGTGGAACTGTCTGCAGAAGCCATGTCACACTGGTTGTCAGATATGGTTAATAAAGAGTGAACTGCAAAGAGGTCAGGGCCAGAGCAGCTCTGTTCCCACAGAGAAACGTGTGTTTGTTGTGACCTCAGCTTACTGCGCAGAAGCTGTGCGGAGGCTTCTCGTTGCTGTAACACGCAGACCGAAGAGGTGTGCACTGCAGGCTCACAGCTCAGCTCGCCATTCTGTGTTGCTCCTGAACGTTTTCATTTTCACTGTAAATATACTTCATCCTAATGAAAATCTGATCCAGTTGTACATTTCTTTAACACTAAGGAGGACTGACATATTTTATTATATAGTAAATTTTAATTATTTTGCACTTTGGAACGTTACTTTTATTTGCAATAATAATATAAAGTAACAATGAGGTTGCAGTATTGACCTGTCGTTTGTTGGACTGAATACTGCTGAGCAATTTCCTTTATGGATTCAAATTAAACTGGCTTAAAAAATAGTGCTACCAGCCTAGTCAGTTGTTTTTCTCTGAGCTGTACATTGCTTTGAAGAAAAGCTTCCACCTCCCTGTGTGTGAGAGAGAGAAAGAGATCACTACTCCTGTTTCTCCACGCCTTGCCAGAGATCCAGTTTTACTTTTAACCTTTAATGCCTTTTTGAGTTTAATGAACTTGACCGCTGCTTATGGTGCAAATTACCTGCGTGCCAAATTTCAACCCCATGACTTGAAAAATAAAGCTTTGCATGAAGAAAAACAGCTAAAGACACACAACAAGGCTGAATTGTACAGACGTTCTGACATCTCTGCTCACGGAATCAGCAGATGGCAGCAGTTCACCACCAAAGTGGCACAAAGTCTTTGTAGAATAATTTCTACAACTGTGAAGTGTGGAAAAGGCTGATGTTTCTAGTGTTTACCCCACTATTTATTCTGTAATTTAGATTTAAAAAAAAAAAAAAAAAAAAAAACATTCTTTTTTCAAATGCTCACACGTCTCTTGGATTTTATATGGTATCAAATCATGACACGTAAAATACTTTCTACAAGGAACAGCTGCAATGCCTAGTCTGTACTAAATAGTGTAGAAATGTTTTTATTATTTACGACATAAACGTCCATATTTGAGAAGATAATAAAAACAGTGGAATGAAAAGCCATTGTAATGTAGTTTGTGTCAGTGCATCTCTTTTAAAATATTGGTTGCAAACCATGTGAACAGTCATTGTGCTCAGTAGCTGCAGACAAACAGAAACCATATTATTACACCATATACTGTATTACAATAAATCTTTATTATGTACATCATAGCATATCACTAAATATGGGATTTATATCCCTAAAACCCTAAAGCTTCTTTATGGATTTAAAAAACATATAGAAGCTTGAGGGTTTTAAGGATATAAATCCCATATTTAGAAAGCAGGCGCCAAAGTGTCACTGTTGATAAAGCAGAGATTTTTCCAGATGGAACCTGAGGGCCACAGCAGCGGGGCAAACTTTCGCACCTGATTTCCTCCAGATCTCCTGACACCTTTGTGACCACCTGCTACTTTTTATCCACCCAATTTCCTCTTCTTAAGCCGCTTCTACATTCAGCTACTCAACAAACAGTGCATGTTTGGCTTCTTTCAGACAAGGGTTCAACTTTGTTTACTGTGAGCTGCACTTCACTTTGGAGAAAAGCATCTGCCAAGCACGAACTTCCCCAGAACGGACCTTCCGACAACGCAGCCGCATCGCTGGAGGTCCGACTCAGGTGAGCTGCACAGATCCTGTATATAAAGACAGTATAAGGCCCTCGCGTGTAGCGCAAGCGCGAGCTCACTTGTGCATTTTATCTCGGCCAGCGCATGACGTGTAACCGGGTTTGGCGGTGGAACTGCTCAAGAAGGACTCCAAGAGACTAAGACACGTTCTGCAACGCCGGTCAGCGTTTGCTGTGATCTTCTCAGAAGGCCACAGCTGGATCACAAGGTGCTGGATGCCTGCTGCGAGGAACGTCCCGGTGGCTCCTCGTGCTTCGTCTCCGCCCATCCGAACCTACTGGCCCATGAACTTCTCATCCCACTTGGGCGTCTTCTCCTCTCACGCACCGTGCAGGCAGGAGGTCCAGGCCAGTGCTCTTCACACACACACACACACACATCTGCGGGCATTGTGCTCAGGATGCATGGGCCCGGGCTGCTGGTGTGTTTAGCGGTGCTGACGGCGCGTGTGAGGAGCATAGATCGCGCACAACTCTTCCAGTATGGAGAAGCGGCTGGGGACCGAGCCCTCGAACCGGGGACCGACCAAAGCCAAGAGCTTCCTCTGGACAAAACGCTCTACTTTTTCAAAGACAAATGTCAGAGCGTGTTCGTAAGTACCGCGCACGCTGCACTCGTCGGATGAAATAAAGGTCTGTAAGCGCGCACACTTAAAGTAGAACAAAGTAAAACCTTTCACAAGGCGCTGGTGGAGTTCCACGCCGGTTTACATGAGGATATTTTAAGATTCGTGCGTGTTTTTCTCTCTCGCCGGCTTGGGCGATCGCCTCAGCGCTGCCGCTCTTCTTTCTCAAACGCGTCTCAGGTCTTGAAGGTGCAGTCACACCGTTTTGTTCAGTCCTTGTAAAATGGCCTGCTTTATAGTTTTGTGAAAGTTGACGTCAGTTTTAAGATGGGACTTATCTGACATTAAAAAGCTCCGTTTCGAAACGAAGCCCTGAAGTTCATGTAACATTCGTGCCATTTCGATGCTTGCACAAGTCGCTCCCTAATTCTGCAATACAACGCCGTGAGCTGCACAAGGCTCGTTGTTTCCGTTAGCATGCACTCTCATGCCGTTTCCCCCATATTTCTGTGGCATTTGGCTATTTCCAAGCTTCTGCTTGAAGGCATGATGGCAAGGAGCTTCCGTGAACGTTCAAGCGCTCCATGTGCGAAAACGCCGCCCCGCTGCTCTCGCCCTCGGGCTGGACTTGAGGCCGAGCCTCTCACGTTTGCGCTGGACTCACACATGCGGCTTCCTGGGTGAACGGGGATGGTTTGGCAGCTCAGTTCCCACCTCAGCAGTGATCTATGAGTTTAGAGATCTTTTGTGACCTGCTGAACCTCGACCCTCGACATCCGCAGGACTGCGAATGTCAGAAAGCTGCATGATGTTGCTTTCTCAACAGCTTAGCCTTCCATTTTTTTTTTTTTTTAAACAAAGGAGTGGTCAAGAAAGCATCTATTACAATTGTACTAATAACTCCATATTACCTGAGATGAGCCTCCATACAGACAACTCCCAGTGGGTTGTACATTTCGCATGGCCTGGCTTACTTTGATCTGAAGGAAGGCATTACTATGAAGAACGTGTGGGACTGGATGCTTTCACATGTTGAAGCAAGTTTGTCAGAATTCAAGAAGATGTATTGTCTTCTGTCTCCACCTATGGATAGGGGTCTTGTGTTTGAAACTCAGAGAAGACACCACAGGAGGTGAACCCCTGTCCTGAGACAGGTACTTGAAAGTGAGCGCCACCGCAGCTTGCGGATGATAGGCATCAGCGGCAGCCGTGTACAGAAACTGTGTGGTCTAGCCAGTAGGCCCTGCTTCGCAGACCAACACAGAGATGTTACCTGGAATGAGTAGCAACCTTTACTAAAACTTCATTAAAATTGCGTTGTCTGGTACAAGATGGTACAGCTCCAATGTGTTGAGCTATATATTTGCAGGTTCTCCTTGTGCTTGTGTGAGTTGGCTCGAAGTTGTCCAATGTCCTTGCTGTGCTGAGCAGATGAGGTGCTCTTTAGATGAACAGGCCATGGTGAACTGACCAGGCCGCGTGGCTGTTTTGCACATATGGCCTCATGTCCCATTAAGCATTCACCGCATCTCTGTTTGGTTGCGGCTAGGAGAGTTTCCAGCTTCCTGGGCTGGATAAGCAGGATCTCATTATTTAAATCTCTAAATACCTTAAGAGCAACGCAACATTTCTCCCCTAAACATGCTCAGGATTTGTCATCTTAATACTAAGAAACACCACACAGCGGCTATGAACACTAAGTTGAAATACATTTCTGTTTCTATTAGTATGCTTTTACTGATTGTTTTTGTGGACAGTCAGCATTGAATAAGAGGTTGTAGATATGATATCAAGTAATTCGGAAGTATCCTTCAGGCATTCAGTTGTCTGATCCTTAGTAATCTTTCATGCACAAGATCTCTCAGTATGTCGGACACCTTCCCCCCTGGGGGGGGGGGGGGCTCATCTTCCAGTGCCGTATCAATAAATGGAACTGGCAACCCCCTCCAGTATATTTGCCAAGAAAACCCCATGAAGACCAGCAATTAAGTATGCTTAACTGTAGTGTTGTTTCAGCTTAAAAAAGGCTATAAAATAAAGCTCTCCTGATGGACTTGTGTCCCGTCCACATTGTTCCCTGCCTCACACCCCGTGTTTCCAGGATAGCCTCTGGAGCACAGTAACCCTGCAAAGGAAAAGTGGTTGATGAAAATGAATAAATAGATTTTAAATGCAATTTTTTTTCTCTCTATTCATTATTGTTTTATTTGAAATGTTTATGGAATTTAACCTGTCTGTGTTAAGTTTTTTTTTTTTTTTTTTTTTTTTTTTGACTGTGACACAGCGGCTTGATTTACGAACAAGCGCAGTCACAAAGAAACTTTGGGTCCCAAGGGTTAGAGTTAGGGTTAGACTCTCTGTCAACATCTTTCGATAACCCTGTGTCTGTATCAGACTGTTCTGGGCAGGTGAAGGCAACCCACTCTGATCACAGCAGGATGCTTTTTCTTTGTGACTTTGACTGTCCAAAAATGTGACGTTTCCTCGACTCAGTTGCCAAAGGTTATTTAACATGTTTTTCTCTCAGAATTACAGCTGCTTTCTTGCATTTGTACAGGAACCCAGATTAGTGAGCAACTACACTAACCTACACGCCAACCCCCCATGCCCCACTAACATGTCTTCAACTACAGCTGCACCATTCAAGGTTTTGTTTACAAATTCCTATCCCAGGTCACCAGCTGGCTTCAATACTGCCCGCTGTCCACAGATGATCTGCAGTGTTTCTTTAGGTTTATGCAGAATGGTGGTGTAGGGAATGAACAGCTTAAGAGGTCAGGGGGTTAAATTCTTAAATTCGTACATGCTGTGGGGGTCTGAGAAACAGCCCTGTTTTCAAGAAGGACCTCTGCCTTCAGTTCTGTGAAACATCTTAACTTCCTTCTATTTCTGACTACATCTTAAATGTGTCTGTTCTGGGTGCAATGATGGTGTGCACGTTAAGTTTCCACTGTACTGAGATTAACATGCAAAACTTTATAAATCGTTCATTCAGCAAACTGAAGGTTATGGAGGCTGCTATGCATTCCAGTGAAGATTGTGTTCACATGGTGTAGACATCTACTGGTGACCTATAAGGCCCTGGTGTCAGACTGAGCTGGCCTTGCTGTAATGCACTTTGTAGAGGAATTTAAGATGTTCAGGGGCAAACGCATCTACTTTTGATGCACATTTTAGCTTCTGAATGAGAAGTCAGGAGCTGCTTAAGTCTTGTACCGGACCAAGGTCTTGGCTAATGAATCTAGGGTGACATGTCTGAAAAGGACAATGGTGCGCTCAGCCCTTGGACATGCACTGATAATTGCTGTTGAGAACCAATATTCCTTTATTATTTCTTGTTTTCTCTAAGCCCTTGTCTAAATGATCCAGCTTTACAACTTATCAACACAAAAGGCTTTCTGTCCCCATTTTGCATCCATTTACGTTTTATTTCATTAATTTGATTACGTGACACTTGTTTTCAAAATGACTTACTGGTCAATTGCACACAAGTACAGTAAGACAATACAACGATAGATGTCATCAGCTAAAACAAAGTACGGTAGATTCTTAGTGCATTGCCTTCAAAAGGTAAATCTGTATAAAATGCTCTGCTCAATTTGTCACATACAACAAGCATTCATGTCAATTTCTTAGCCTGGAGGAGCAGGCAATGCAGTATTTTAGGATATGAACTGGTTGTTGGTTTAATTGTACCTGTGAGCATGGACCTTGGGGTATGCATAAAAATAATTTAGATCTTCACGGGAGTTTTCCTTTCAGGTTGAGGGAATAAAACAGATTCTCTTCTTGCCACTTTTATTGGATGGCAGATACGGTTTTTATGGCTTCCAAACAAGAATGATCATTTGTACTCTAATACTTTGAAAGGTACAACGTAGCAACACTTTTTACCTGGAGCTTCTTCGAGATGCTTACGTTCTGAAGGTTTTTTATTTAAACAAATGAGACCATTACTCATTAGATGTCTTAAAATATAGTTTCTGCTTTCTGTTCAAGACACTTATTTACTTGTGCAAAAATAGAGGACTTTTTTAAATGGAATATTTGAAAATGCGATCATTTCTAATTCTACAATGCGATGGTACATGTTCGAGGGCATGGCCAGAAAATGGAATTTACAGCCCAGGGAGGGATCTTCTTACAAACCCTACATTTTAAGTATTTCTTCAATAACCACAGGTTCATGGAGATTCTGCATTTCTTTTGTATATATAAGGAGTTACTGCGGAAGGAAAACAAAGACACTACTGATAGGTATTAGACATTTTGGTATCATTTTGTAACTAATTTTCACAGTAGCTAAATTAAAATGACCATAAAGGAATGTTGTCGCAAACTAGTTGTTAGTTAGTCGAACAAACCACAAAGCTTTATCTCTCGCTTGCCCATCAGCTCATGTATGAGCTTATTTACGGCGATAATTTTCTCTGACTCAGTTTTACTTGCATGTTGCCTTTCTTTTAATAAAATAATAATAAAAACTTAATGGTGGGAAGCCAACACTGTGGTCTTTCCTTATGCTCAATTCCATAAATAAATAAAATGCACGTCATTTCCAAAGTGCTTCCAGAATACAGAGAGGAGTTGCAGGGAGCAATGCTTCCAGTCCCTCTGTCCTTCCTGTCTGCTGTTTACATTACAGCACATGTGGTCAGGCTTTTTTCCCCGGAACCCTCTGGGCAGGAACTGTAGGCGACGAACACAGCTGTGCTGTCACTTTTCTCATTCTGTCTGGCCTTTATTCTCCAGCCTCTCGCAGTGCCGGAAGAAGCTGCTGTATTTGAGCCACCCCATCTTGCAAAAATGAGCCCGCAAAGCAGCAGGTTTTACAGTGAGGCCACTGTACCAAAATGGGGGGGCATGGGACATGTGAGCCTCCAGTGTTCCACAGTATTTATATACTGTATTGCAGATACCATTAAGTATTAAAGACACATTTTTGGTCCTTGACTACTAGAAAGATACAGCTGGTGTACTGCGTTATATCGGTAGTGATCTTAAGCAGTGGGGTTTAGTTAACAGCTGTAGACGTTTTATAAGGTACTGATATCGTCTGTGGGATGCAGTTTGTTGAAGTAATAAAACTAAAAATAAACATAATATTCTACAATCAATAAGTAAGTCAACTGGTAACCGCAGAGTGGGAAATTAAAAAAAAAAAAAAAAACCTCCCACAAAGAAGGGGAGAAAAATCAACCTCGGGGGGGTTCAAATACTAATGGTTGTCCACCCCTCCTGGGTACAAGAATATACAATTCTTGATGAATTTGCAAGCAGTGTCTCAGTTCAGACTTCCAGGATGTTTGCTGAGCAGAATAGGATTTGCCCCATTCAGTTTAGCTGACTAGACGGCTTAGTCTGAAGCAGCATTTCAGTTTGTGTGCTTTTTCTATACTTTTTCTTGTAATGGTCTGATGTTCGCCCCAGGTTGTGCACCTCTGCATTTCAGGACCGAGTCTAATACAACAGTCCCAGACCCCAGGATCAATAAGCAGATCATTTCATTCACTGAATTGGGTAACTCACTGATTTTTGCTGGATTAGATATTTTTTCTCAGAATCAATTTTCAGGCCCCAAAGAAATGTTTTCATAAACAAAAACACAGCCATTAAATGAAAAATATACGTATTTTTCCCCTTTTCTGCAAAAGAATACCCTGGTTTGTTACGTGAAAAATCCTGTGACCACAGGAGAACCAAGACCTCCTTAACTACTGCTAGCAAGACTGCTTGGAGGTAGAGAGTAGAATGTAATATTTAAACATGGATGGGTTTCTACGTCCTCAGGGCAAAACAGCTGAACACTTGTACTGAGAGGATTCATTAAGATCTCCACCCCCTTCTCATATAAGCGCTAGAAAAGCTGACACGGTGTCTTTACAGGAGAAGCAGAAAGAACTGCTCATTAGCTGCGATGTATTGTGTTTAGATATTAGATATTCATGAGAAAAATGGTTTTTCGTCACAATTTGTATCGTCCTCCTGCATTGGTAAGTTTTCATAAAGTGGTAACTTTTAGCAAGGTACTTAAATGAAAGTGAAGTTTTGTATATTGACATATATAAGCTATATGAAACAATAAAACAGTAAAAGTTAGCAATTTGAGGATACCATTTTAACCATTTTGAATTGCAACAAAGCTTTCTTTATGAAAATAATTTCAATATGTGCATGCTATGAATTTCAGATTAACACCAATGGGTTTGCTGCCATGGAGGAACCGACAGCTGAGTCAGAGTATCTGGGCAACATGCCTGCCAAGTTTGGCTTGATCGCAGCGTACATGGGGAACCTGGACACCACAGATGGTGTTGGGAAAGTCTACTTCCGCCAGGACACCAGACCTGAAACCCTGCGTCACGTGGCGGGCCACATTAACCGGGCTTTTCCTGAAGATGATGAGGTAGAGCCCATTCATGCCTTAGTGGTCACCTGGGAGAATGTGACAGCCCACGAGTCCTCACACAGAGGAGATGTCTTGGACAGCAAGGTGACATTTTATGACCCAATGAAGCCTATCTATTTGCTGCTTGAGATTGTTAATCCATAACAAGTGTTACAAATGTTACAAACAACAACAAATGCATTACAAACAAATGTGGACATTAATCTTTTTCTGACTTCTTGTAGAGAAACACCTTTCAACTTGTTGTGGCATCAACAGAAAAGGCCAGCTATGCCATCCTCTTGTACCCACGGGATGGGTTGCAGTTCCTTTCCACACAAGTAGTGGATAAAAGTGAGCCTGTCCAAGTTGGCTTCAACCAAGGCTTTGTGAAAGGCTGGTTCTCTTGGCACCATCAAGGGTTGTACTATCGTGTTACCAGCAGCGATGATGCCTCCGTTAGAGACCTTTCTGAGTAAGTCTGTGCCCTGCTGACTAGGATCAGTATCAGACTAAGATTTATAGTGCACTGTTCAAATATGTCTAAACATTTGTTCAAGATTCAAAGGTTTATTTGTCATGGGTGAACAGCGTTCCATTGATGAGATATTATTGTAACTAATATAAGCATTTTGAAATTATGATTAGGATTCCTGATGCTTTTTAAGTTTGTAGTTTGTGCTTCAGTTTTGCAGTCTGCTAATTTTAGCATATTTATGTGCCATAACAGTGTGTATTGTCTGTTCCTTTCCAGACTGACCAACTCCGGCATGCGTGGAGTCTGGGTGTATGAGATAGGCACATCTCCCTACTTCTCAGCTATTGCACCTGGCGAAGTGACAGACCTGCCTCCAGAGGGCCCCCAAGGAGGCTATGCTGTGGAATGGAGGAAGGAGGTGGAGAAAGTTTCCAAGTTTCCTGAGTATGGAGTTGATCCACAGGAGGTCCATGAGCTTCCTCACCTGCCAGAAAACCATGAGCAAACACAGCAGATGCTGTACCCAGACCCGCGACACGTGGAGGACATTCCCACGGAGAAGCTGGATTCAGAGAATCCCTCTGTCACCCCAGACCAAATCCAGACACTGCTCTATCCAAAGGCAATCCCTCACCAGGAATCCCACTACCCGGAAGCTCCCCCACCCCTGCAGCCCCAGTACCAGCCTGAAAACCCACAAGTGGTAGTGGTGGATGATGGCGATATCAATGTAAATGGTGAGTGACCAGGTTCCAGAGAGGAGCAACAAGTAGCGTGACAGTCAAACATCTGTACGTGTAACCCAGAGGTCAGAGTTTAACCTGGAATAATGTGCAGTTACACAACTGGGGCTGCAGGTGGCATAGTGGTTCGAGCTGTTGCCTTGCACTTTAAGGGTGCAGGATCAGATTTCACCTCTTGCTGCAGTACCCTTGAGATTTAAAAATAAGTAAATGTAATTGAACATTATAATTTGCTTTGGAGAAATGTGCCAGGTAAAATAACTGTATGTGCACACATGATTATTGTATTTAATTTTATGATGTCTTACTATACTGATGCGTTTAATTAAAACTCCTTCAACTGCCTGCTGCCTAGAACAAATCAAACAATATAATTAGTAAACAATCTATGGTGCAATAAATAGCACAGGTACTTTCGAAGGCAGTTGCTGAAGTGAGCATTTGTAAACATGGTCCAAAAATGGCACCATAGATAAAGTGTGCCGTTGTTGGCCACATATAATATTAGGAGGACCGTAACCGTATTGTCTGTGTTAAGATAGAACATATAGACATGGCTCTGTGAGGGACGTGTTCCCCTGCCCACCCTATGTCCCTCCTATTGCAGTTTTCTCCTATAGCTATGAAACCTGTGCTACGACACGGCACAGGTGCTCCAGCTTTGCAGATTGCAGAGACCACGCCGGGGGCTACTGCTGCCACTGCCGTCCTGGCTTCTATGGCAACGGCAAGGACTGTGTGGCCGAAGGTAAGACGTTTACTAAGTCCTCCGCACACCCCACCAAGTAGTGGTGTCCCAAGTATTGCACTGTTGCTTTCTTGGCTTGGTCTGGCACTGTTTTGTTGCTACAAGGGGGTATATCAATACTGTCTGATACAGCAACCTCCACTCCAACAGCACCTGTGGGTGCAGTACGTGGAAAAACACAGATTTTAAATGCTACAATATTTTGCAGTTATGAAAAATGAAAGTTTTGAACATTTCAAGGTTTTTGCCACTTTCTTTAATCTGTGTCCTTTTTCTGTTACAAGCATCCAAATGCTTCATTGCTGTGATGATTATTTTCTCCATCAGTGTTCAGTACTTTTTCAGCATTTGTTTGTATTTTCCAAAGACAATATGATCTTTAAGCTAAATTTATTATATATTTTGCCCTTATTTTTCAGAATATACTCAAACACATTTTAAAATAAATTATTTTCCCATAATTGTCACAGGGTCTTTCTGGATATAAACCGAAGCTACCGCAGTGTAGTTCCACCATTATTAGGTTTTAAAAAGAAAAATTTCTAAATGTGTCCTGTTGCATGTACAGGTACATTTCATGGCTGCTTAAGTGTTTTTTTTTTTTTTTTTTTTTATAAGTTAACCTGTGTAAAAATTGATAAGTACTTGGGTTTGTAAATTCTAAGAAGACCTCACTCGGCAGGTAAACCCCAAAGGATGAACGGCAAGGTCAGCGGCAGGGTTTTCGTTGGTGATGCCTCAACAGCGCTGGAGTTCAGCAACAATGATCTCCACTCGTATGTGGTGGCCAATGATGGCCGAGCCTATGTGGCCATCAGCACTATCCCCCTCAACCTTGGCCCCTCCCTACTGCCACTGTCCTCCCTCGGGGGCATCATCGGCTGGGCCTTTGCCTTGGAGCAACCTGGCTATGAGAATGGCTTCAGTATTGTTGGTAAGCCAGTCTGGGCAACATGACAGCAATAGACTCTTGTCCTTCTGGAGTATTTTCTCACTTTCTTCACAGAAAGTGTGGCATCTTAAAAATTAAGTATTGTCTTATTGTTTCGTGTTAGGACTCAGTTTTGTTTAAAGAGCACATCCTGCTAGGAATATTGGCTCTTCCTGCTGATTTAGAATGACTGAAACATGAACATAAAACAATGGGCAGATAAGGCCATCCTGACCAACCTTCATTAAGACATACTTGTCCTTCAGCACTTGTAATGATAGGTACCACTGGAAGGTTGGGACATACCCAACTCCCAATTTCAGGAAGACATACTTCTGTGCATTATTACTGAGCCAAAATAAAAAGGCACGTAGCAGTTAGTGAAACCCATAATGTGTGACAGAGAGTGAATCATCCAAATACGGCATAATTTTGGTAAGTCTCATGAACCCCTTCCACAGGAGGAGAATTCACACGACAGGCTGAGGTGACCTTCCTGCCTGGCAACGAGAAGCTGACCATCAAGCAGGAGTTCCGAGGCATAGATGAGCACGAACACCTGGTGGTGAGCACAGAGCTTCAGGGCAGGCTGCCGGAGATTCAGCAGGGCTCGACTGTACAGATTGAGCCCTACACTGAGGTCTACCAGTATGGCAGCAATGGTAAGGGCTGCTGTGTCAAGGTTCATGAAAATGTCAAAGGAATCCACTAGGAAAGGTGTCTGTCCTCAGAGAGGATAAGCCACAGCACTATTCATTTTGGTTCTGTTTGTTTTCATAGAGGGGTACCTTACTCAGCAATGTGATGCAGTTGATAAAGGATTCATTCAAAGATGTTATGAATACCTTTTCATCATCCTGACTAGAATCAAGTGAAAATACAGCACATTCAAGCATCCTTCATCCCTTCCTCAACTGATTTTTTTTCTTTTTTTTTTTTTTTTGGTTGCTAGAGGTTCATGCATTTGTATCTTAACCTCTCAACAGTGATCACCTCCTCCTCATTACGGGACTACACAGTCACCTTGGATGATGGCAGCTCACAGACAAAGTCCTTCCAGTGGAGACAGAGTATTGTGTACAAAAGCTGCCCCCACGATGAGGTCCCCAGGACCGTACACCAAGCCCAGCAGCTCAGCGTGGACCAGGTCTTTGTTATGTACGATGCGGCCAACCAACTCATCCGCTATGCCATGAGCAACAAGATTGGCTCCATCCACAGTAAAGTGACCACATTATTGTTTTTATTTATACCAGAATGGTTCTATTTATTGTGTAATAAGAGACTACTAAAATATTAGGAGATGGGGATGTGAGAAAGTGCTCAAAATTGGACTTTATTGGATATACAGTAACACATGGAAAAGATGTTACCAGCATATTCTGTGTTTTTTCTGTAACTTCAAACACCCTAGCAACCAGTTGCCAGATTCAAGGCCAGTGTGTCCTACGCAAGTAATCATGTGATAGTGGTGACCTGCTGTATCGATGTCCTCCATAAATTGCTTTCCTGTATATATTAGTTTTCTTCTCCATTCATGTTTGAGTAAAACCAGATGAAAGTAACTGAGTTTAATTTTAAAAATAGTTTTGCTCACTATATATATTTTCATGTTTTGATGTTGACTGGCAGATGACTGTGCTGACTGATTGCAGATCTCTGGGCCATGTGTTTGATGACGTCCTCTGCGAGGGCCAGTAGGATCGCTGTAACGTGTTACTCTTGTGCCCCCCGTCAGACTGGCAGTTTGACAGGGACCTCTTCAAAAACTCAACTCTTTGGGTTTGTGCAGGTGGAGAGCCTGAGCAGAACCCCTGCTTCACTGGCAGACATGGCTGTGACACCAATGCAGCCTGCCGACCTGATCAGGGTAATCATTTCACCTGTGAGTGTGCCACAGGATTCACTGGGGATGGACGAACTTGTTACGGTACAGTATCTGACAGCTAACTGCTTCATAACACTGTATAATATTTCCCTAAAAAGATGAAATTATGGAAAAGAATATTTTCTAGATATGAGATTTTCTTATATGAGTTCATGTGCATTATATTGCTGTATGCCTATATGTGTATTTTATTACTGTAACTAGATTACTGTAAATATATTATTTTCAATTATTTTCTTGCTAGTTGTGTAAAAACACAAGAATGATTTGTGGTCTAGTGTAAACACTTTCTGAAAGAGTAGTACCCGTGTTCCTCAGTCTGTGTAGAGTGTAATTGTTCCAAGGATTGTCTCTGTTAATTCGAGGAATATGAGGAAGTTATTTCTGTTATTTCTTATGAGGAAAGTAATGACTTGTCAGAGAAATGCTAGTTAATTTTTCTAAAACATTCCTAACCCTCTAAAATACCTGTTTCAGGATGATAAAGATCACCTTAAATACTTGTTTCTTCATTGCCAAATAAGTAATTAGGTGATTAATATAGCTTTGTGTGTTTATACGCAGTTGCATTTTTTATTTAGTATCATACATTACATTTTGTTCCTTACTAAAAGTAGTAATACCAACAAACATTTAATAATTAAATCTATGTGGGGGGGGGGGAAGAAAAGAATGAAAACACTATAAAATAAAAATGCCCTTACTTTAATGGGCTGTTACTGTGGTGAACTGTTGGACTTACAAACTGAATGAAAGTAAACAAAATAAAAAACGCAAACTGTGTTTGAACCTGGGCCACATGAGGCACACAGCTTGACAACACAGACTTGGAATTGCAGTCATACTTGCATGAATTTTGAATGTTTCTCTGGTGCTTCTGCTTTGCTTGGATGGGGTTTGTTGTGTCGAACTCTTCAGTTCTGATACTGATTCCTGGTATTTATCCATACCACTCATTAGATGAGGAACTCTGAAACTGGGAGCTCATAAGTTGGGGTATAGGTGTAGTTACTGTATAATAAAGAAGGCAAACACAGGTAGTTCTAGATTCAGGTAGCTTCAGGTCAAAGTTAGTCATTTTATTTTTGTAAATTAGTGTCTAAGGGTATAATGGACTTGTTCTCTACAGACATCGATGAGTGCCGAGAGATGCCCAAGATCTGTGGCCTACATGCGATCTGTAACAACCAGCCTGGAACCTTCCGTTGCGAGTGTGTTGATGGCTTCCAGTTTGACAGTGATGGACATATCTGCATCAGTATGTGTATCTTTGTGTGTGTGCGCCTTAGAGTGTGACAGAAATCATTTCTACTTTTTCATGATTTCCATGGAGTATTGCATCACCAGGAGGCTTTATGAGTTAGTATACAAAAAATGGCATGGTTTATTTTGGCTGAACTGTCCACAGTCCTGCTGGATGCTTCCTGTAGATACAGGTCACTAATGTTGACGCCCTTGATGGTGCCTTGTTTTCTCATGCTTCTTTGCTTGGTCAACCCCAGAGTGTTGCTAACTTGGTGTTGTACTCTGCTGTAGTCATCATTGTATAAGAAAAAGGGGAGCAGCACTCTTAATCTTGCTGAAACAACAAATAAAATTCCCAAAAAGCATGGAAACATTTCAGCCAGGTGTCTTCATCTTGTATACACATTATGTAAAAAGATGCATATATACATTTGAACTGTATACATTCACAGTACAGCAGAAAATGGACTGCAGGGTGAGTGTTTATTAAGTTGCGGATAAACTGAATAATGAAACCTCTCTTCCACCATAGTGGTGGAGCGACCCATTGATCACTGCCAGGCTGGAACACACAACTGTGACATCCCAGAACGGGCTCGATGCAGCTACACAGGGGGCTCCACTTACACCTGCTCCTGCCTGTCAGGGTTTGAGGGTGATGGCCGAGTCTGCCAAGGTAAGACCCATTCCTATGGGTCCTTCATTTGCTGTGTTTGAGTTAAAGTGAAAATTTGGGTCAAGTCCAGCTGAGCACTACAATCAACCTGCTTTAAGCAAAGCTGAAAAAAACTTTGAAGAGGCCATTTCTTAGCAGACTTGCATACCAGCTGATCTGATCTTTTTTTGTGCACAGATATAGATGAGTGCCAGCCAGGCCGCTGCCACCCGGATGCGGTGTGCTTCAACACACCAGGCTCTTTCAGCTGCCAATGCAGGCTAGGATTCCATGGTGATGGTTTCCACTGTTCCTCAGGTTCTGGTAGGCCTTCATTCCACCTGAATTGTTCCCAGTCTGCTTTTGCCTGCTTTTGCCAGTCTGCTCTCTTTCCTTTACCTTCCAAGGTTAAAAGCCAAAGTCACTGAGTTAGTCACTGTTAGGGTGTCTAGCAGTGATTTTTTTTTTTTTTTTTTTTTTTTTTTAAAAAAAAAAAAAAACATCAACAACAACACTGGGTCACAGCATCTTGGAGACAGCAACACAGAAATAATGGTAATATCAACTGGAATTCATGCAGAAGAGAATTTGTCATAAAGAAGTTTGCATCGCTGTTGCTCCACACATGGATAAGCTCTACCAGTTGTGTTTCTGTGACATGTGAATGGGGTCTTGTCATGTGAAGGGTGTTCTGCATACTGTCCCAGTAAACATTAACCTGTGGTCTAGAGGAACAAACAATTTCTTTACCAGTCAAATGGATAGCGAGTGCCAGCAGGCAAAGGAGGAATTATTGAAGATGGAATGCCTGAGAAAGAGCCCATCCTCTGCACAAGTATATATTGCTTGAATCGAATACTGTGCGTGTGTGTGTGTGTGTGTGTGTGTGTGTGTGTGTGTGTGTGTGTGTGTGTGTGTGTGTGTGTGTGTCAAATTGAGTGACGTGTATTTGAAACAGATGATGGTTATTGTGTTGTATTTTTTAGAAGGATTAGATACTATATTTGTTCATAGGGTTAAGTAAAACCCTCGTGGATCCACAGTAAACTCATGTTCACCACATTACTTGGCCAGCCTGGTAACAATACAGAACAAATAATAACTTTACAACAAAAATAATAATTCATTGTTTTGGCCACCTGATTCATGGATATGGTGAAGGAGGACATGCAGGTGGTGGGTATGACGGAGAAAGATGCAGAGGACAGGAAGAAGTCGAAACAATTGATCCGCTGTGGTGAGCCCTAACGGGAGCAGCCGAAAGAAGAAGATTGTTTTGCCCCCCTCAGCGGACAATTTGAATATAGGCCAAAACAATAGACTGCTTTTAAATTATTAGAAGTAAAAAAAAAAAATTAAAAAAAAGAATGAAAACACTATAAAATAAAAATGTAAAATGTTCTTACTTTAATGGGCTGTTACTGTAGTGAACTGTTGGACTTACAAACTGAATGACTGTAAAAAAATAAATTAATTAATTAATAAAAAATAAAGACTAACATGGGTGCTCGTAATATTTTAGTACAATATTAAACAGACAAAGCTTTCTTGTTTCATTTTAATATAATATTTAAACAAATTTAAGTCCTCCTTTGTACAATTATAGTGGCATCTTGAGTGATAAATTTAACTGGGAACCTAACTTTAAAACAACAGTAATCCCAGTTGAGCACTGGGTAGAAAACAGAAGAAAGAGGACGATGGGAGAAAAGAGAAAGGAAAGCAAACTGAGAGTTTGAAAGCCCGTTTAAGAATATGAATAAGCACTGTAACAGCACCCCCTCCACCTGATGATTAACTTCTATTAAACTGCTAACCTGATGTCCCTGAGTCATCGCTGATGATACAGAAAGGGTAAAACTCCTAAATAGAGCAACTTGCTAGAAGACAGTAAAATGGGTAAAACAGTATGTAAAATAACTGAATAAGAACCAAACCAAAATACGTCAGCTTTTCCAACAGTGATGCTTTTGTTTAATCGTTTTATTTATAGAACATCGTTTGTAATTTCAGGCAAGTTACTATCTGTTTAACAATTGCAAGCGAGCAAACAAGAAAGTAAATAGATGCAAAAATGAAAATGACACAAAAATCATACTGTGTTGTACCTACTGTTCTATCCTATTTTCGTAGATAGCATACACATAAAAATGCTCGAAAAACAAATTCATACACGATGCAAAAAAATACACAAGAAAATCGGTAAACACAATGGACATGAATGCACACTCAGCAACCAAGATGATAGTGTGAAAACTGAGAAGACCATGCGAGGGTCACTAAGGAGAGTCAATGCTGTCTCTAATGGAGTGTGTCTACGTCACATTTTTCATGCTGTCCATCAACATCCTGTATCACGTTCAGTTTGATACTTAAATGTGTAGATTTTCTGTCTTTTTTTTTGGCTGTTATCGCCTTTCTTTTTCTTTTATTTCTTCTTTACACTTTCACCATTTTTGATGGTCTATTGCTCAAGGTTGTCACAGCTATGAACTAGTAACCCACAAACACTCTATAACCATAGCACAACATGTCCTAACCGTACAATTATGAAAATAACAGCATGGTAATTTGTGTCTTGTAGTGTTCAGGTGCAAAATTAAAATTCAGTCCCAGTAAATACAGTAACTCTTAAGCTGGGCTATTAAATGAAGCTTGAATTCCATTAACTTGCATTAGCAGAACTTGAGGAATAACTGAACTTTGAAATGTTTTCATCTTGATATTTTATAACTCTGCTCTTCTTCTTCTTCTTTCGGCTGCTCCCGTTAGGGGTCGCCACAGCAGATCAGTTGTTTCCACTTCTTCCTGTCCCCTGCATCTTTCTCCGTCACACCCACCACCTGTGTGTCCTCCTTCACCACATCCATAAATCTCCTCTTAGGCCTTCCTCTCTTCCTCTTGCCTGGCAGCTCCATCCCTAGCATCCTTCTCTCAATATATCCAGCATCTCTCCTCTGCACATGTCCAAACCAACGCAATCTCGCCTCTCTGACTTTGTCTCCAAACCGTCTAACCTGTGCTGACCCTCTAATATACTCATTCCTAATCCTGTCCATCCTCGTCACACCCAATGCAAATCTTAACATTTTTAACTCTGCCACCTCCAGCTCTGCCTCCTGTCTTTTGCATTTTATAACTCTGCTATTCTTCTAAAATTGCACCTAAGGCTGAAAATGCAGAGTACATGTGGTAGGATTAAGTCTGGAAGCACCAATGTAATCAAGGAACTCTGATGTTTTGAGCTCATTTACATTTCCGTTCCTTTCTGCATCAATAGACCGTGAAAAGACGCAGTGTGAGAGGCATCGTGACAGCGCCTTGGCCACCTCCTCCACGTTTGGTCCCCGAGGGCCTCGTCCCCTCCCTGGGCAGTTCATACCTGTCTGTGATGCGCTGGGCCACTACAAACCCACCCAGTGCCATCTAAGCACTGGCCAGTGTTGGTGTGTGGACCATAAGGGCCAAGAAATTCCAGGCACCCGCTCTGGACCAGGCACCCAGTCCATGTGTAAGTCAGCTGGCCCCATTATACCTGGTCACCGTGGATCAATATTTACAGAGGAGAATTCAAGGGTCTCACCTTATGGCTTTAATGAAAAACAAGGTAGTAGGAGATGGATAAAGGAAAGTTTAAAATTATTAAAGTTTCATTGATATTGACAGTGATAAAACCAGAGTTCCAATTTTAACTGATGGCCAATACACACATAAAAATGGTGTTCTGTGTTTTTAAGGTACTATTCAAATGTATTAATTTGTGATTCACACTTACAAAAGTTTGGAATTGTGTTTGCTGCCCAATGTTGCTAGTCCAGTTTCAGTTGCTGTCTTCTGTCCCCAAGGCATTGACCAGAGTGTAGCGCCCCCAACAGTCGGTCCAACCCCCAAGCTTGAAGTGAGCCCTCTGCCCCCTGGGACCCACCTGCTGTTCGCCCAGACTGGAAAGATTGAGCACATTCCTCTGGACAGTTATCACCTGAAGAAGAGTGAGGCCAAGGCTGTGCTGCATATTCCAGTAAGTTCTACATGGCACAGGGCAGCAGGTGGAATATTGGTTAGAGCTGTTGCCTTTTCAGAGGTCCCTGGTTCAAATGCCACCACATGCTATAGTATCTCCAAATAAACAAGACCCACCTACAGTACATAAAAAGGTTAATAATTATATTTTGCTTTTGAGACAAATGTCAGCCAAATTGTGTGATGGAGAAAGATGCAGAGGACAAGAAGAAATGGAAACAATTGATCCGCTGTGGCGACCCCTAATGGGAGCAGCTGAAAGATGAAGAAGTCAGCCAAATGAAGAAATGCAATATTTATCCCTCCCACTTAGTTTTAAGTCGTAGTTACTGCTGACTGACGGATGCATGTGAATGATGGCCGTGAACTATAGCGCTGGCCTCTTGGAAATGCATCATGAAAGCTGATACTACAAAACTGTACATACACGTGGCTTGTTGTCCCGGGGTTTGACAAAATCACACATTATACTGGATAACAAAATGATGCTTTAATGAAAGGCATTACAGGCTTTTAAAGAATATGCATTCTAATACTCTTGAATGATCATCTAATTTATTTTTCAGCTGCAAGCACTGTACAACAACAGTTATTTAGTACATTAAGATTCTTATTGTTTTAGTGATTTTCATAATACTTAAGATGATTTTGGTCTCACCGATAAACCAGATTTCTAAATCTCAGAAATTAGGTGATATGCTATTGAAAGTGGATTACACAAAAATATATTTGAAATGTGAAACCCACTTGAGTGTCTGAAATGCGAGGGGAAGAATGCGTTTATTGTACCATATAGATGAAGGAGATGTCTTTGGAAAGAGTATGGAACTTGACATTCCAGATGGCTGGATTCTACACTCCTCTCATCATTCAAATCATATGTAGACAGCAGTAGGGCATCTTATTACAATTCATATTAAAAGGTTACCACACATTCTGAAATGAATTTGTCACACACAATATCAACAGTGTATGCTTGTCTGGATAATACTGGATCAGCAACAGTGCCCCCTTCATTCCGTCCGGTGGTTTCCCCCAACAATGAGTTTCTTCTTTTGTGACATCTGCTTCTCTGCTTTGCTCTTTTTCTCTCTGACACAATGCATTGCCTCAAAGTCAGATACACTCTTCACAAATGATGCATGAATTAACATTTTCCATTGCCATCATGGATTCCTGTCATATTCATAGTTTACAGGCTATTTAATTTTTTTTGGGAAGGTAGCAAGTAGCTAAGTTACCACATGTCCGGCTGCCTCCCACTGTCCATGAGTAGCGTAACATTCCTGGTCCAGAGAGCAGCTGTCAACAGCTCAGTCCTATCGAAATTGTCTGCAGTTTTTAAATCTTAGATCACAGGAATAGTGTTTTCCTTTTAGGTTCATATTATACTAAACAGCTGAAGGGTGTCCTTAGGGGCAGGGGGCCCATCTCTAAACAGCCCACATTTGTCTGGAAATAGTTGAGTAATGCAGTATGTTCAACCGTTAAGGGTACTCTGTGAGTGTGTGTGTCTGTGTGCGTGCCTGTCTGTAGTGTGGTTCACATGGTCCCGGGGTGTTAGAAAGTAAAAAGGCCTCATGCAGGTCTGCAGGTCCATGGCCCAAAAAAGAGCAAAAGAAAGCCTACATTCATTCTGGCTACGTGAATAAGTGACTCATCATGCAATCCTACCCAATGTCTTCATTTTCTTCACCAAAGCCCACAGCTGCCCTTGCTATTATATTGCATTATTATTATTGTTGTTGTTGTTAGTAGTAGTAGTAGTAGTATTAATTTGTGTTGTTTTGAGTAGTATATTGGGTGCAAACTCATATCAGAGATGGTCAAGTTTTGAGCCACAGTGGGCTTTTGCTCAACTGCAGGACAAAGTGGTTATTGCTGTGGCCTACGACTGTGTGGACAAGATGGTGTACTGGACTGAGATTACCGGACCCTCTATCAACAAGGCTAGCTTGCAGGGTGGGGATCCTATTCCAGTCATCCGTTCAGGTGAGCTGTACCCTCTTATTTCGATTGCACTTTTTTACTTCCTTCTTTAATGCTTTTACTCTGTTGTTAGTAAATGGTGGAAGAACCGGTCAGTAGGGTCCCACATGTGGCCTGAACCAGCAGCCTTATATGCTTTGCTGCCTGCTTCTTCTATTTTGAGTGTGTAGTTCCATACTTTCCTTCTTTTTCCATTAAATGCTAAGAAATCCATAAATGTTCCTGAACTTGTTAATGTACGATCAGCCATAACTTATTTTCAGTGATCTGGGATTGCTGTATATGCATAAAGGGTCAAGTGAAAAGCTTGTGAAAAGCTGATATTTGTTCCTGCTGCACCACAGATCTGGAGAGCCCTGAAGGCATCGCTATCGATCACCTGGGCCGGACCATGTTCTGGACAGATTCCATGCGGGATGTAATTGAGGTGGCCTCCCTGGACGGAAGCCAGCGCCGTGTCCTTTTCAACTCTGACCTGGTCAACCCCCGTGCCATTGTCACCGACCCAGCCAATGGGTATGTGCTTTGATTCGACATCTGAAGGAGAATTCAACTCACCTCATTTACACACTACTCGGGGCACAAGACTGAGTTGGATGCGACGCCGTGGGCAATTCAAACAAAAAAGGCTTTTCTTTTTAAAAGAGTGGCATTGATCAAGCCAGTCAAGTAGCAAGTCTGGAACCCTAATGTTGTTGATTTTTGTGTGATGCTTAATCAAAGTAGGTCATATTTTTTTTTCTGTTTCATTCAAGGTATCTGTACTGGTCAGACTGGAATAGAGATGCCCCAAAGATTGAGGCCTCTTACATGGATGGGTCAAACAGAAGGGTGCTGGTGGACACTGACCTGAGCTTGCCCAATGGATTGACTTATGACCCCCAAACCTCCCAGCTCTGTTGGGCTGATGCTGGTGGGTTTCATGCAAGCAGAAAGCAACTGTTTACAACAAAGGACTTAATAGCTGTATGGTTTGAACTATTTAGTTAATGGGATAAAACAATACAAACCGTTTTTTCAGATTATTCATTTCCTGGCTGAAAACTGCCCCGGTGTTATTGCATAAATAGCACACAAATCCTTGCAAGATGCTTTTAGTACAGTTTTCACAACACGGACCTTAGGGTTCTTCATTGCTTGTCGAATAATAAGTGAAGTTTTTAGTGCTTTACCAACACTGAGGGGAGTGTTCTTTGAGCATGTATAGGTTTTTTGTATCAGATTTAACAGTGCAAATTTTTGTGTTTACACATACAGTAGCTTTTCTTTTGGTTCATACAAAGGCATAACCAGTAACTCATCCCGTTCTGGGCTATAGGAACTCGCAAAGTGGAATGCATGACACCCGACTTGGGTAACCGCAGAAAGGTCCTGGATGGGATCCAGCACCCCTTTGGCATCACATCGTACGGAAGGAACCTCTACTACACGGACTGGAGGAGGTATTGCAGGCTTGGCCATCTTGTTGTCTTACATGCTGTGTCAGTGAGCAAATGTTGAAATAAATTTCACAAAGAGAAAGCCTTATGGACCTTGGGGCCCCAGATGCACATGAAAATGTATGAATGGAATGAGGAAAGAAAAAAAACTTTTCTCCCAGCATGCTTTGTAGTTCACATGTTGCACAATGCAGTCTAACTTGGTTAATTTATTTATAACTTATTTATGTATATAGGGTTATTTTATGTATATAGATTACTAACTTATTGTCCTTGTCCTTCTTACTAACTTACTTGTTCTTCTCCTATATCCCCTTTGTTATAAGAGCTCTGTAACACCTAAATTTCTCATCCGTGGGATAATAAAGGTTTATTCTATTCTCTTCTTGTGGTTTTAGATTAATTAATTTAAAAATGCAAAAAAGCACTTAAAGGCTCTTTGAGTTTCAAAGTTTAACTGAATATAACATGGGGAGAAAATAACTGTTTAATTCCCTATGTTTTATTGGTGAAGAGAGGACAGTAGGACTATTGAGTAATAGTCCACAGGGATGACTTGCTAGTGGAAGGCATCATGTCTTCATGAAGAAGTCATTACAGACAAGGAGGGCACCTAAGGCCACGGCAGAATAATGGCAGGAGTGTGCTGGTTACATCATTAAGGTGTGAAGTGCAACCTAACACTGAAATGACAGTTGATGTAGGTGCTACAGAAGGCAAGTGAGATATGCAGAAGAACATGTGAAACTCTGTGAAATGCAAAACCCCCTTTTGCTTAGTTCTTTCTATACTTCTATACTTTCTAGTATGGATCTTACTAGAAGAAACCAACCTGTTGATGCGGACCTGTTTGCAATTATTTACTTTGCAAGAACTTTTTTCCAAAGCAACATACAAGTCAGCGGGAACAAAAGTGCATTTCACAGCAGGCAAAGAGCTTGAGACATAGGCATGAGCCTGTTGAAGCAGTCAGTTTGTGTGATACAATTGGCTTCGATAGTCCCACTCACTGTAGTGGTTTGTGCTGTTGCTTTTAGACTGAGACACTGCAGGTCTGAATGCCACCTCCTGCTGTATTACATTTGAGTGTGGCACACTATGTTGTTCCAGTGAACCTTGCCTGTGCTGTCTAAAATGAAGTCATAAAAAAGTCACTATAAGTAGCTTAGCGCATGGGCTGAATGAGTATGAGTTTGAAACCAGCTCGGTCTGTTAGGAGTTTGTTCTCCCAATTTCTGAATGCATTTTCTTCCACAGTCCAGGGCATGTTTTTCAGGTTAACTGACCACTCTTGCATGTGTGCTGTCCTGTCCAAGGTGGCTTTCTTAGCCTGGTGCCCAATAATAAACTCCAGACCTGCTGTGACCCTGACCAAGACAAGCAGTTAAGGAAAATGAGTGAGTGACTGGATTGATGCAAGTAGTTTAAAGTTGTATGCTCCTTTAGAGAAAAAAATCATCATAATGAATAAATGTGCACAAGGAGCTGTACTTTGAAAAAAATGCGCTTTACTTTGCAGCTAAGTTTTTTGAGCAGATAGGAGATCAGGGTACATGTGGGTGCAAAAGGGATGCACTTTGAGCCTCTTCCGGAATGTAGAAAGGGATTCAGTAGGTCTGAAGGGCAGATGGAGCTCACTCTGCCAGGATGGAAAACCACAAAATCCAGGAAAATGAACCAATTTTGCCTTGTTTTAATTATTTTCCAGTTTCTTTCAATTGAAGTGTGGACACATCAATATCAGCTGTACACAAGCCCTAAGAGTGATGGATTAAAGCACTTATGCCACGGAATAAATTAGTGATAGTAAGCGGCCGTTTACTCAAAGCCCACGGTTGTACAAACTGTTCCCCAAATGCCAACCAACCACCAAACGGTTCCCAGCTCAGAGGCGAGTGTGCATCCGACAAACTGCAGGAACCCCATACATGTGAACACCCTGGGCGTGAGGAGGAGGTCACAAAGAGCTTTAAAAGTCCTAGAAAGTCCGCCAGGGGGTACTTAACCTGAGTTGCCATTGTAAAAGGGCCTGTCAAGCAAATGGTTTAATTTGTGGGCTAGGATTCCATATGCGGTCAGTCTGGGGGTAACGGAGGCCCTGGTTCAGCTCCAGCATAATTTTTAGGTGTTTTGGGTATAATGGCGGGGTGGGTTCAGTCTCCTTGTCATCTCCCCAGGGGTCTTCCTGCAAGCAGCAGAGCGGCATCCTCCTGTGTAAACGCTGAAGTGCAACAGAAGTCACACGTCATGCTGCTCACTTGTGGCTGTGGTTTGCGGTGTGTAGAGGCACTGGAATGATGCCAGTCTGTGTGGTTCCAGAGATGCAGTGATTGCGGCAGATTCCCATGCAGGGAAGGAAACGGATGAGTTCCATCCACAGAAGCAGTCGCGGCTGTACGGCATCACCGCAGCGTACGCCCAGTGCCCCTATGGTATGCAAACCGCCACTTCTCTACATCCCTCAGTTGCTGGTGTCTAAGTTCTGTTTATTTTTACAGAGAGGATATGTTTGCAATTAGGTTAAATGAAAATGCTCAAGTTGATTCATTGTGTGTATGTTTTAATGAATGCTAAGGGATAGAAAGTCCCATGACAATGGACAGACTCACTTTGAGAAGACAGAACACTGGTGACAGCAGCAGCAGCAAGTACTGTCATTGAATAAAAAGATTAAACAAAACCAAACCATTCTGAAAAGGACTTGTTGTCAAAATACCCTTTGCCTTTGCATGTAATAATAAGCAAGCTGCCCAAATACTTATTTCACTCTTTACTATAACTTATGTAAGCGCTGCACTTCAAGTTCAACTTTTGGAAGTAAGAGTGGAAACTGAAAAATTCTCAGTAATGTGCTTTGAGTCCCTTATTTACAGAGTGCAGATGTAGGAGTTCTAGTGTTACAGCTCAGCGTGGAATATCCATCAAACATCTGGCTTTAAGGGGTCCAGCATTCTGCCGACCCTCCCCCCATCTGGACGTAATTACCTGGGGGGGGGATTTGGAGGTCTGGCCCTCCCCCCACATGGGGATTACAGTCTGTTTTGGACAGTTTGTGCTGATGGTCTAACTCGACACAACCGCGGCTGATGTACGGCGCCGTTCTTCGCACGGGACACAAGATCGTTTGAACGAATGCAGCTCTGACCGCTGTCCCAGTGCTCACGTTGCATAATGGAACTGCTGTTTGACTTTGAGAGAGGGCGGCTGTCTCTCTCGCTCACTTCCGGTATTCAGGGCCTCTGACTCCGGCTAGCAACAGCTGGGCATTTCTTGCATTGCTTTCTAACAAAGGTAATGTCCCCAGTGTCAAATGTCTTTAAGAAGAATTGTGCAAAATTGAGAAAATGCCGCAGTTATTTAGAGTGAGACGTGCTTGTTCTTTCTACTGGCATCGGGGAAGAAAGATTTGATGTAATTTAATGTTTATTTTGTTGTCGTTTTCCCCAGGGCAAAACTACTGCAGCGTGAACAATGGAGGCTGCACACACTTGTGTCTGGCGACCCCTGCTGGCCGCTCGTGCCTCTGCCCCGACAATGCGGCGGCTGTCGGCTGCGTGGACAGAGGGAACCAGCAGTGAGCGGCGGTCGACTTATTTGGGTTTCTTCATGGCCATGAGCGCCTTTTGCTCGTCCTAATTCCAGCCTGATCAGAGAAGGGGCCATGTGTTTCCATTAATTTTTTAGACCTATACTTTTGCTTAAAAATATGACTATTTTTGTTGTACATAAACCAAAGTGTAGAATGGTCCGAGGAACACGTTTTCTAAGGGTGCTCTTAAAAAAGATAAGGTATTTACTGCAAAGTTTACACTCTTCACACTGCAGACATGAACAGTGTGTGGCGATGACCACTGGGGAGGCTCTGCTCTTCAGAGCTTCTGTTCTCTTACTGTTAAAGACAAGTTTACATTCTGTACAGCTATCCAATAAAATGCCCTTTTTTAAAAAACATGCACTTGGTAAAATCTCTTGTGGTTTGTTCACTGGCGCGTAAATTCTGCTCACGTCAATACAGTTTTGTTTTTTCAGCATTACGTGTAAGACTACAAGGGGAAGAGAAAAAAGACAGCCCTCGTTCCTTGGACCACTTTTAAAGCTGATCGGTATTGGAGCACAGCGGGGATCTGCTGAGCATATTGCGCTTATCGTGAACAGCCTCGCAATTGCACTTTGGGTCTCTTGCATACCTAACTTTTACTGCTCGTTGCTCCGTTGCCTCCCATTTATTCGACGATCCCACCCACAAGATGGCCAACAGCCCGTCCGTGGAATGGCATTCACTTCCCATCATGCCCCGCTGTCTCGATGCAATGCGGTCCCCCGGATTCGCGAGAGCTGAGCGGATTTTCTGTTTGGATTCGGAATTTTGGGTTCAGCTTTTTCAAATTCGTTGTCGGTAATATTCGGGTACTGGAGTTTGGACATGGAAGGATACTTGTATATGAAGCAAATTTAGCGTATTGTGCTGTCATGAATGCATTTCCCAAGCCACGTTTACAAACGCACGCAAGAATCAAGAAAAATCACAAATTGCAACGAGTAACAATTTCACCTGAAGAACAGCAAAAAGAACAAATAATCGTACAGCGACGTTCACGGCTGCTTGCCTTGTAAATAATCATGTAATTATTCATTTGCGTTTTAAACTAAGTTACATCAAAACAATGAACAATATGTTGTATTACAAATACAAATAGACCGCATTACAACTTTTGCACTGGTACCTGTGTTTTTTCCCATGCTTGTTTGAGTGCTGATAAAGGAGAGAACAGAACCTTATTGTTGTCTATAGGAAATTAACCAAGGAAATGGTAATAATGTGGAATATGTTACATAAGCATGTATTATGCAGAAGTGCAATATGTTATTATGTAAACATTACACTATCACGTGTTTGGACAGCACTGCAGTATCTCAGGACCGCAACGGTAGATGGCGCCCCAACCGCTGATCTCTTTGCTGCGTGTGCGCACGGAAAGCGGGATTTTCATTGAGGGGCATGCAGTATTTCATAAACAAGTGCTACTGTGTACTAATGGAATAATATTTGATCGTTTACAAGAGCGGCCTCCAACCTTGTTTGCACCACGGACCGCTTTCATGTAAGACAGTTTTCCACGGGCCGGCCATCGCACACGCATCATAAATAGGAAGGATCGCAACACCTACAATGAAACATTCACTCATTCAGAGCCAGATATTTTGGAAAAGAAGTCAGGTGGGCATTAGAAAACATTGCCAACAATAAGGGTGCAGGATGTGACTGAATTCCATTCAAACTGTTTACAACTCTGCAAGATGTAATCTGCCAGTGGAACAGGTAAACTCTGATCAGTTTATATCCTAATTCCCAGGAAGAGACAGCCGCTTCCATCAAATGTTTGCTAATTGCTGGGGATGAAGTGGAAGCGGGGACAGATTTTGCTTTCCTTGGCCCAAAGACTTCTGTACATGGTGACTGTGACGTCTTGGGCGGAACACTACTGCAAATCTGGACAAGATGCTAAAGAGAGAAGAGACATCACCTAGCCAACAAATGGTCAAGGCTGTGGTATTTCCAGGGGATGACGCACAGCTGTGAGAGCTGCACTATTGCAAAGGTCAAATGCAGAAGAATAGACACATTTGAGCTTTGGTGCTAGAGAAAATCAAAAGAGAGCCAGTTGCTCGGATAGCAAGAAGGTCTAACAAATCAATACTCGAAGGAATGGAACCAGAGTGCTCCCTGGGTGGCATGACTATGAAACGAACGCTCAGATACTTTGGTCACTTGAAGAGAAGACAGGATTCCTTGGAGAAGACCCTCATGAAATTGAAGGCAAGCGTAAAAGGGGATGACAGAAGTCAAGACGGACAGACATCATTACCGAAGCAATGCAAATGACCTTCAAAGACCGCAAAGAGACAGCCTACAGCAGGAAGGCTTGGAGTGTAAAAGTCCACGAAGTCACAGAGGGACTCGATTAGCGACTAAACAAAAACGTACGTTTCATTCAGATTCAATTTTAATACAATTTTTTTAACCGCACAACTGCTTCTCAAATATGTACCCCATTGGCTTATTCCTTAAATTCCTTCAAATTTCCTCTGTTTTAATCAATATATTGTAGCGTCGGGCGCTACTTGCGTGCGCGTTGCTGCCGAAGTGCACCCTGGGAAATGGGGCGGAGGGTGCGCCGTGGCGGGAAACTGTTGAGCGCGGGAACTGAGAGTACGGGGGGGCTGCCGAGGTGGTCGGTCAGCTGCTGTGTGGGTGCAGGGGGGCAGCTCTTCCTTCGCCCTGCCTGGAGGCGCCAATGTTCAATAAAAGGTTGTGTGTTATGGAGACCGGCGTGATGTCCTCGTGCCCTCCATCCGAGCCTAGACCGGCGCTCGTTACAATATGATTTCTAATAAATACAAGCCCGGACAAAATGGATGGTTGCGTCAGGAAGGGCATCCAGCGTAAAAATCTGCCAAACCAAATATGCGGACGAGCCTATCCGCTGTGGCGACCCGTAACGGGAGCAGCCGAAAGTGGGTTTTTTTTTTTATTTTATAATATTTAGAAATCACCGTTCAAGTAAAATGGCTGTAAAGGTAATAATGTAAATGCAGTGCACCCTAAACGTGCCATATTGTGGAGTATTTAATACGGAATTAAATGGAATATTTTACTGTAAAGAAAGCCCCGCCCAGAGCGGGGATTCTGCTGACGTAGCGCGAAACTTTCGTTTAGAAACTGTTTGAAGGGGAGGGGCAGTGTCCTCGTCCAGCCAATGATATGGAGCGATTGCGGGCCGTGGGCGGGACTTCCTTACTCGCTGGGTTCGGCTCCTGCGGGTTTGTGGCGCGGTCGTTGCCCGGAATCAGTCGGGACCGGGATCGGATCGGGACGGGATCCGAGGTCTGGATACCGAACTTCGGGCGTCATGTGAGCGCATTGAAGGTTCGTGAACGAATGAAGCGTGGAACTTTGAGGAAGGCGGAACGTGAGCGGTCCCGTGCGCCGCTCCATGCTCGTGCTTATGGGCCGAACGAGCTTCACCGGTTTCGCGCGCTTCGGCTCGCATGAGTGTCGCCCACGTCTTACCGGTTCCTGTGACAAGTCGGCTGTGGCCAACGGCCTGTGCCTGCGTTTGCATGAGGCAAAACTTAAGAGGCAATTCAAAACGGGGTGCCTGCCGTTTTCCCCGGCGCTCAAACTGGTCGACATTTTAGAGGTAAATAATAGTCAGCAGTAACTTCGAAAGTGCACAGTCAAGCACTGCACACGTTTGTCTCCACCAGTCAGCGTGACGATGGCTCCTGCTGTTTGTGGACGAAGCAGTAAATGCGTGTAGAAAACGTTGGCATGGCCAGCGTGGCCGTGCATTTGGTTCCGAAGGCTCTCGTGGCTGAAAGCCCAGCTTCGTGTAGGTGTCAGTCCCATCACGACACGCTGGGTGCCTTGCAGGACCCTCGCACCCGTGTTTCCAGCGGGACTTTCCTGGGCCGAGCTCTCGGGATGCTGCCGCGCGGTACGACTGCGAGCTCTTTCGATGGTGTCGATGGCCGAAAGCTTTCCTTCGGCGTTCTCAGCGAAGGGGTTTATCGTGCCAAGGTAGGAAGCTGCACGGTGCGGAAGTAGCAGGGAAATTTCTCCCGCATCTTTGATTTTTGATGGCGCTGAAGTCCAGCATTCTCTCTGCTGTAAATGTGTTTGCTCAAACAGGTCGCCGATTCCGAGGAGGTGCGGTTTTTCCTCACTTTTAATTTTATTTTCAAAGTCTCGACTCATTCTTATTGGTTAATGCTGTTTGTTTACACCTAGCGCTGCTTTGTTCAACTTGTTGGTTGAATATGTCTGAGGGAGCTGAGTAGAGCAAACCATTTCTCATTTCCTGAAACCGCTGTAAAATCAGGCCCCTTCGAACCATTTATTAAAATGGAAGGTGGGTCTTTTTTGCACAAAAACATAACTGACCACATATGCAACAGTGGAAATTTACAACATTATTTTTAAAGCTACCATGTATTTCAGGAGCTCAGTGAGCACTGAGTGTAACTTGCCTTAATATCTTACAGGGCACACCTGCTTTGCCTTGTGTGTCTAACTCAGAATATGTTGTTTATTTTGGAGCACTTTAGCGCATCTTCATCCCATACCTTTTTACTTCATAATCCTTTTTCACCGTTTTTTTTTTTTTTATTTGAACACAGAATTAGAAAGATGCCCTTAAAATTTACTATGATCCAAGACAAATTTTTACCCAGTTCAAAAAAAAAATGGTGTAGACATAGTTGTGCAATGACCTTACAAGTTGACTTGTGTGCACATATATGCTTGTGACAGTTTCACATACAAATGTTTGGAGAGTAACAACCAGCAAATCCTTTGCAAAGCGTGGAATTTTTAGTCCACCCACCCAGAAAACAGCTTTTTGGTTGCCTTTGGCATTGCTGCCGCATATACCCCTATTGGCCCTGAGTATGGTGAATATTCTTGACTTTTCACTACCATGAAGTTACAGTAATGGCCTCTCACTGACCAGGAGTGCTTTCTATACACACACACACACACACACACACACACATAGCAGTATGACATTTGTGCTCAGGTTTTGAGTTTGACTCCTTTGTGTGTGGTAAATGCAAATGCTGTACAGTGTGAAATTCATCCATGCCCAATTCAACAACATCATTGTGTTACTCTTTTACTCCTGCATTGTCTGGCAACATTGTCTTATTCTAAATTCTGTGCAGGTGTTTAGCTTAACTGCTACACATCATAAACACTGTAGCCTTCCTGCAGTAACAGCCACAGTTGTAACTATAGTGAGGCAAAGAGGAGTGCTGAAACACTTCTGACTGGACATCCATGGTCAGTCCATAGATGGTGTGGGACACACAGACACATTGTATGGGCAAATGTACACTCATTTGCTCTTGCCAATTGCTGTCAGACTGGAGTATTGTACTGTTTCTCAGTGTCTGTTGCCACACTGGTATGTGTTGCATGTACTGTGTATGTGTTTGTGTTTGCTTGCTCTTTTGCAGCTTCCACTTTTCACTTCAGAAATTTTAGGATGAAATAAGGAACTTAAGAACAAAAGGTCAGTGGAATACAGAGGGGGAGGTGCATGGAGATTTGGCCTGTTTCTGCGATTCTCTCTGCAGCTGCTGGAAACACCTTTTTAGCACAACACAGCAGGCACTCATGTTATTCCTCAATATATTGTATTGAGGAACAACATGTAACTGAAATAACTTTTTCATCTGATCCCAGAGTCATAATAAATACAGAGTGCTATTAGAAAAGGACTAACTCTCCAAAGGGGACCTAACACACTACACTGCCTGCTTCATTCTTGTGCTCTACTGGTTTCCATCTCCTTAGACTACAGAGGCCATGCCATCTAACTTGCACAACTATTTGCACACACAGTATAACAACATGAAGGGGCAGTAGTTTTAGCAGTCAGCATTGAACAATGTAAATTAGGGATATTGTAGTCATGTTGGTGTCATTCGATTAATTCATTTGACTTTGGCGTGAGATAAGGGCTGAATGTGCTTCGGCAGATGCCCTTTATTTTCATGTGTTTACATGGTCTGCAAAACTGATATGTTACACAAATGAATGTTATGTTTGTCAGTATTTCTAATCTCAGCAGGCCTTCTCTTTTTATTTTGTAAGGGTGTGTATCAGTATCTGTCAGTCGATTGGTACGTAGAAATTATTGGACATTGGCATCGATGCAGAATGTTTTTGCACAGAGTGGGTGTGTAGTTGTTTTGCTTTGAAGGTTGTTTTTAATGATCAGGAAAATGGTGATTTTAACCTTTGATTTCTTTGTATAGTTTTAGATGTGTTTTAATTCATCAACTTGGCTCCGAATTTTGTCCAAGACATCTTGCAGCTTGGGTCGATGCCCTATTTGCTGTTTGCTGTGATTTAGCCATTTAAACAGATGGATATTTTTACTGGATCAGTTCTCTGATGGAAGGTACTACAACCCTTGAACCCAGGACTTTTGGATTGCCACTGCGCAGCTCTAATGACCAATCCTCCTGCTGGCTGTCTTTTGCTGAAGAGATCACGAGCCGTTTCAGAAGACGTAGTACATATAGACTAAGCGCTATCACTTTATCTTTCTCAGAGGAAAATCTTTTTGTATTTTCATTTATAGGGGCATGAGTTAAGAGTGCTGACCTTCCTGTGTTTGCATTAATGCAGCAGTCAGCTTGCTGCTGGGTCACACTATGTCCATGTGACACAGGAAATCCTCAACGAAGCTGTGTCATCCGCAGCAGCTAGGCTGCCCTTCCTTGTCTTTTTGCTTATCTGAATGATGCGTGGAGCTCGAGGCTGTTACAATATAAAAAAAAAAAATTAATAAAGAGTCCGTGGAAACACGAATAATAGCTGTGATGCATTTCATTCACCATGAACCCATTTGTCACTGCATGATAATGGGGATTCTAGCTCTCAGATCACTTGTTGGCTTTTTCCTACAGTCTGAAGCTTAGCTTAACATCTGTTGTAGGGCTGAATACGCTGGGTCCAGTTACACGTGTTGGATCAAGGCAGACATAGTGTGGCCACAGTGGCCATGGCTGCTTGAGGATCAATGGGATATAGGAGACATAAACTACCTGTCAGTGTTTGTTTGTTTGTATGCAACCCCCTGGGAGCAGCAACTTTGGAGCTTGGAGGCCATAAGTAGAACAATGCCCATTGTGTAACATTGAGTGTATATGTGGAATCTAGAGAGATTAGTTCAAACCGGTTTCATTTACAAATGAGTGTTCGTCTTATTTAAAATTTTTTTACATATATTTTACATGCCAAAATAAAAATTGTAGCCTTTGCGTTGGTGATCATAAACAAAATGACGTATGAATAAATATTCAAAATCAGTTTCAGTAATGTATCACCACAATTTCACATATGAGTGACCACACATCAGAGTTACATTATGTATACGTTGTTACGCAGGAAGGCTACGTTTCACTATTGAGTGGAAGTGGTTATAGTGCAGTTTAGATGTTGGATCAGAAAACTGTGTTATCTTGAGGTTCCAGTGCATGCGGAATCAATGCAGAATTACAGAGTTGAGAAGAACCCCGAATCCAGCGTTTAATGTATTCTGTGTTTTACTTTGGGCTCTGATCACATGTGAGATCACATGCTTGCATGTGATACATGGGTTGTCTCAAAGCTGCCAACAGTAAATTCCAGGTCTTACCTTAGAGCAAACAGTCAATTGAGATGGTCAGTGAACTGTGGGGATGTGAGTCTTTGACTCCACTCCCTTGGCATGACAGATGCCTGGACTGAATGGAAGAAAGCACTCATGACACATAGTCTGACTTTGGGATAGCAATTGAATGGAAATCAGAACTTGACTCCTGAGGTGGGACACCAGAAACAATCCAAGCATTTGTGGCAAACATCTGCCATTCAGAGTATTTGTGGGTCTGGGTGCAAAGTGGATGCGAGTGGTAAGTTGCCTCAAACATTCTGCTTCTCACACTGGTTTTCTAGCAGGTGTTGATGCCATATCCTGGAACAACAGATAGCTTTTTGTGTGGGTGGTTGGGATTCATGGTGTCTGGTTGTGTTTTATTAAGGTTTCAAAACTTTAAAATCACTCTCTGTTTCAGTCTATGTTTTACATGGAAAAACTTGCAGAGTTTTTTCACCAAAACCAAACAGCTTGTATTTAGCTCTTATTTTTTTCCTTAAGCAAAGGTAGGAGTTCCACCTAGAGTTAAGAGGATTTTGTACATTATAGCCTACAATTAAGTTCATTACACAATGTTTTTTGGTTAGGTACATTACTGTCCCCAAATGTGTTTCTTTACTGAGTGAGTTTGTAGTGTTCCATGCTATTCAGCAGCTCACAAAACATAGTTTTGTTATTCAGTAGATTCCTAAATTTCCCATATGGAAATGGTCGGCCGTCCGTCCATCTGCTCGTCTCTTGGGGAGTAAACCATCTGGGTCTGCTTATTGTACTCATGTCTAATGACCATGTACCTGGTGTTTTAGGTTGGTACTTTTCAGTGTTTGTGAGGATGGGTTTGCTATTTTGTGAAACTGCTCTGTCTTTGAAAGTCAAGGGTTTTTTAACATTTAAATCTGTAATAGTGATGTAAAATGGTATATGGCTGTGCATGACCTTCTTTGTGAGAACACCATGGTGGGAGCGCTTAATTATATTACATAACAGTAAATCTCCAAGAGGACCATCATTCACGTGGTCACCTGGGCAGTTTTTTTTTGTTACCAGTGTCCCATGTTTACAGCAGAGCCTTTGTCAGTTTACCACAAAATTAAGATTGCCCTGTGATTCCTCATCTCTTTGAGCCAGAAGTTCAGAAAACACTTTGCCTTACTTACCTTTTCTCTTTATATAGTCAGGAAGGAAACAGTATTTCTACTCTGAGATGCATTTGAGGCTTCAGGAAAACATTTTCTTTGTGTTTAACTTTTACTTTATTTGAAGATACATATTAGATGTATGTTTTTGGGGGACTCTGCTTATTGTATAGATTTAACCACTCTTCTATTTTTTTCCTGTGTATTGTTTATTCACTCTTTCTTTCTCATTTTTCAGTGCCTAGAGCAAACATGGCCAGTGCCTGCAATTCCCTAGCACGTGAGTTCCTCACTGATGTGCACAAGCTATGCAGTGATGTGGCTCATCTGGCAGAAGTACAGGATCAGGAGAAAGAAGAGAAGGAAGATGAAGTTTGCATGGTGGCTCTACATAGCTACCTGCTGCAGGGCAGGGGTTTCCTGCTTCTGAGAACTTTGGATTCTGTCATCAGCCAGGTATGCTTCCACATATACATAGTGGTTAATTAATTTTCATTTTCATCAATGTCATTTCAGCAAGGATGGAGCTTTTTTGTGTTGGTAGAGATATTAGTTGAGATGTTGATGTTATCTTAGAATGTTGTTATAGTGGATGAATATGTGTCTGACAAGCCCATTCTGAGTTTTCAATGTACTTTGCCAGTAAGGGCAAGAAGGTGTGGGTGAGGGTGTCAAGAGAGTGAAGAGAGTTTTTATTTGTCAGCCTGTGCATATACAGGTATATGTAGGGGTCGAAATTTTGTTTCTCTGTGGGTACAGAAGAAAAACAGTGCAAATACGTACAATAAATAAATAAATAATGAGTAATGTTCGGGTAAACGTAGACTGAAAGTGACCATGCAGTCATTGGTATGGTTGGGGTAGGAGGTGGTTGGACCCTGGGTAGCAGGATAATTCCCGGTGGGGTGGGGTGTGGGGGTGTGGGTAAGTTTAAGGCTGTTAAGGAGCCTGACTGCCTGAGGAATGAAGCTGTTGCGGAGCCTGGTGGTTTCTGCCCGGATGCTCCGGTACCTTCTACCGGATAGTAAGGGGGTGAACAGGACATGGGAGGGGTCAGCAGCAATGGTTGTGTCCAGTGATGATGTGAGTGATTTGATTTGATTGCTGTCTTCTATTCCTCTTCCTTTTCCTTTATGCTCTGTATCCTTCAGGCTTGGAATGATGCTTCTTCTGACTTCAACACAGATTTCAGTGCTTGTCAGTCCTTTGCAAATATTTTTCAGACTCATTGGTCAGTGGTAAGGCATTTGATTAAGATTGTTGATGTTTCCTTATAAAGTTGTTTCTGATTTTTTTTGGGTTTGAGCTTCTATGAGATTCACTGTAGAAAAGGCGGTTTGGAAGCTGTACGTCAGGTATTCACACTATGTTTTGACTTCAGTGAAATTGAATCGGGCTCAACACTGCAAAAAGGCTTTGATTGTGTGTCTACTCCAAGGTGCCAGAGTTCAGATTTTTTTATCATTTGAGATGTGGAAGTGATTGAGTTTCCTCAGTTTTCCTTCCTTCCTTTCCTTTCCTTGCTTCCTTGCTGTCCAGGTTTTGGTGGCAGGCAGTAGTGAAGTCAGAACGATTGCCTTGTTGATCTTCAGTTTTGGGGAGCGATTGGTACCACAGCGATTCTGTACTGAGGGCTTTGCCAGAGCTTGGCTAGCTTTGGTTATATGGGCTTCCACTTTATTGTGAACAGGAGTGCTGCAAGTGAATGTGCTTTCTAAATAGATGAATTTGGCCAGCAACACAATTTGGCATTGACATTAATCCTTTCCTGAATATAGTCTGCAGTGGATGCTGATTGGTGCATTACCACTGTCTTCACTGTATTTATGCTTGGTCCAAAATTCTTGTAGGTCTACATTCTGTTTCACCTCTGTCTCCCTGGCAGCATTGAGCGCAGAGTTTTCTGCAAATAGAAGGTCATGAATGTTGCCCTGATAGACTTTTTCTGAAGGCCTCCATTTGTTGTTGGTTAAACGGCTCCCCACCAATGTGGAAAACATACGGCAGAAGAAGGTTGAATCATACACACAACCCTGCTTTACTCCAGGTGACACAGCAAAGGTCTCAAAAGCTTTGTCAATGTCAGCAGTGTTTTATTGTCACAGACTACTTTGTTTATATTTTTCACTTGTGATCAAATCATAGCGTAAGCTATCAAGAACAACAAGAACATACATGGTGTAAGAGTAGGAGGGGAAGACCACTGCATTTCTCTGTATACAGACGATGTACTCCTGCACTTGAGCAGGTCTGAAAGGTCAGTCCCATCAGTTCTGAAATCAATATCTGACTATAGTAACTTTTCAAGTTTTAAAATCAGTCTGTGTCAGTCTCTATCCAAGCGACTGAATGTTCCCCCAATTCTATTTAGTTTTTTTCTCTTCAAAATTGAAAGCTTGGGTTTCAGATATTTAGGGATTTTTATCACTTCTGTTCTTACAGAACCTGATTGAGACCAACTATTATCTGCTTATTAAAAAGTTTAAAGATGATCTGGCAGCCTGTTTTAGGATTTTAAAAAAAATCTACAAATATCCATATCTAGAGTCTCACTGTATGATTTGATTAATCCCAAAAGAGGAAAATGCATCATCCATCAGTCATTTCCATCAAATCAACCTTCTGAATATGGAAGGAAAGATCTTCTTCAGTGTGTTAGCCCAAAGGCTCTCAACATTCCTGCAAAGAAACAACTTTGTTGACATTTCAATCCAGAAAGCTGGGATACGTGATTTTTCAGGATATCTGGAACACGCCAACATGATCTGGCATCAGATACAAACTGCCAAGAAGGAAAGGAGAGACCTGCATGTGGTTTTCCTAGATCTTGCTAACATCTTTGGATCAGTTCCTCATGAGATCTTATGGACAGCTTTTAACTTCTTCCATGTCCCAAAGAACATCACAGTTAGTCAAGACATATTTCTGGGATTTCCAGTTCTGTGTCACAACACCACTACCACCTGGCAACATCTGGAGATAGGCATTATGGCGGGCTGTACCATTTCTCCTTTGGCATTCACCATTGCAATGGAACTCATTATCCGTGCAACCCGGTGGGTGGTGGGAGGCAAACGGTTCAGGAATGGGCTACGTCTTCCACCAATCAGAGCGTACATGGATTACTTAACCACCATAACAACAACAAAACCATGCACCAGATGCCTGCTACAGAAATGCCAGGAAAACATCAAGTGGGCACAAATGGAAGTTAAACCAAGCAAATCTCGCAGTATTTCAATCATGAAAGGCCAACTTACAGATGAACAGTTCTATATCAATAGTGAACCAATACCAACAATCCTGGAGAAGCCCATCGAGAGCCTCGGAAGGTGGTATAACAATTCCCAGCAACTGGAACAACTCGGGCAGGATACAATCAACGGACTCAAGCAAATTAACAACACCATACTACCAGGGAAGTTGAAACTATGGCGCTTTCAGTTTGGGTTACTACCCCGATTTATGTGGCCAATAACCATGTACGAAGTCACATTATTGCATGCCAAGCGATTGGAGAGGCTGGTGAATTCACAAGTAAGGAAATGGCTTGGACTACCAAGGTGCCTCAGCAGCATTGGAATCTATGGGGATGGAGCCCTCTCATTGCCAATCTCTAGCCTAGTGGAGGAATTCAAATGTGCCAAGGCAAGACTGGACATGTCCCTCACAGAATTCAATTCAGTTTTATTTTTATATAGCGCTCTTCTCACTGCAGCGACACAGAGCGCTGTACAGACATGACGGGTAGTATACATGTACAGCTTGTATCTGGCCACGCAGGAGAGGAAAACAAAACAAACAAAAAAAAAAAAAAACTCCTTTCTACAAGAGGATAGGAGAAAAATAAACCTCTGGGGGTCCATGTGCCAGTGGAAGCCCACCCCTCCTGGGCATTCTATGCATAGGTAATAGCCGGTTCATGATAGGTTAATAAGAGTTGTGGTTTTTATCAATGTGGTATATGGGGTATGGTATAGCTAGAGTTCCAGTTCAGTCAGGCACGGCCTCCCGCGTCCGCAGCGTCCAAATCATTGTAATCAGATTGATCCGATTGATCGGCTTGCCGCCTGACCCGTTCATATGTTCTGGTCCAGTGTTCCATCCGGCCCGGGTCTATTCACACTGCGATTGACGATTGACCCGTGCCTCGATATGAGAGACACGGGCATGTGGGAGACAATTAACTTTAACTTTTACATTGTGCTTAATATGTGATCTAAGAAACACATTTCTAATTGCCGCATCGCCTAATACAAGTACTTCAGTATTTTTGTTAGCCGCTTTGTTACTGTTTTTGCTAATTTTATTACGCGTGCAACTCGCAGCGACCCCCTTGGTCTTTGTGGAAGCCGTGGTCCCACTCATTACAATCTCGCCGCATGAATCACGCTCAGTAGACGAGCTGCTCAGAGCTAGGAGTCGAAACTGGCGAGTCTAGTACAACGTGTTTAGTTTTTTGGGCTCGCGGTGACTCATTTACCCTAAATCTGGTCCAGGGTAACTGGCTTCCTACTGGCTGTGCTAGGTCCTGCTACATCCGACGCCAGGCTAAACGCTACTGAGGTGTCTGGGCAAACAGAGTCCAGCCACGTCTCTGTTTCTCTCATAGCAGTTTGAACTCGTGTCTCAAGTTCAGTGATCCTGATAAGGAGGTTCTCATTAGCAATACATTTTGCGCATTTGAACCTGTCCACGGCATCAACTGGTTTGATACAGCAAAACATACTACAAGACACACAGCAAATAATGACCGTTTCAGTCATGCCAGACATGTTCAGAATTGAACTTGCGTCTAGAAAAGACTCCATTCCTCGGCTCTCTGTTATGTCTTCTTTGGACTTGTCGAACCGCTGAACTTTCGGACTCACGTTGGTTGCCCCTTCCTCGGCTACCTCAGCTTCCCTTGCGTGCTGCTTCTGCTCTTGTGTGCTGCTTCAATCTCGGGACCCGGTAGTGAGAGGAGTTGCTCCTACCCTAGCAACAGGGGAAAAAGTGGACTCCAACTGCAGCTGTGTTGGATGCTAACTCTGTCCTCTGGCACCGAGATATAGTAGACCATGTCCAGCAAGGTAGAGGAGGCTTTGGTCTGGGAAGAAAAACATCTACTTTGCAGAAGGCAACCCCGAATGAACGCTGGAGTATGGTAATAGACGAGGTGCGCTGACAGGAAGAAGCAGCCAGGTGGTCCAAAGCTGTAGGTCAAATGATACAAGGCTGCTGGACAAAGCGGGAGGCTGTTGAGAAGAGGAAACTCACATGGAACGACCTGTGGAGCATGGAGTCAAATAGGCTGAGTTTCATCATCAAGGCCACTTATGACATCCTGCCATCTCCCACAAACTTAAATCTTTGGTTGGGAGAGAATCCAACTTGTCAGCTGTGTACAGCTCCAGCGACCCTCAAACATATCTTGGTTGGATGTAAGACCAGCTTAACACAAGGCAGATACACCTGGCGACACAATCAAGTGTTAAAGTGCTTAGCAGCTGAATTGGGGTGCAAGCAAGTAACCGTCAATGCTATACCTCCCAACAGTCATGCAGTGCCCCAGCAACCTCCATTCTTCATCCAGGAGGGGGAAAAATTGAAGAAAACCTCTCACCTCATGGGTTAGGACCACTGAATGTAGTCAGGGATAGGGAAATGCGAGTCGATCTGGGTCAGAGACTCCGTTTCCCATCAGAGATTACATCTACCACCTTGCGACCAGACCTGGTCCTCTGGTCCAACTCCAGTAAACATGCCTACGTCATCGAGCTAACAGTCCCGTGGGAGGATGCGGTTGATGGAGCTTATGAGCGTAAGAAACTGCGTTATTCGGATCTAGCAGCTGAAGCAGAGGATGGAAGGTGAAAGTACGTCCAGTGGAAGTGGGGTGCAGGGGTTTTGTGGCCAGTTCCACAGTAAAGTTTCTCGGGGAAGTAAATGTTAGAGGGCAGGTCCTGAGAAAAGTAAGCAAAGAACTGGCCAACATCGCTGAAAGGAGCAGCCACTGGCTGTGGCTGAAAAGGAAAGATGCCACCTGGACTGCCAAGGTGACCAACTGACCACGAGACACACCCAGGTCTGATCAGCTTGTGGTGGGCCTGCCTCAGCGGAGGGTGTCTTGTGATAAAAGGTTGAAACACCCAATGATGCGGAGGTGCACAACTGATGATGTGTCTTAGTTGTCGTCTCCCAACAACCCCATCGGAAGACAATTGTGGTGCAGAAATGCTAGGGATGGTAACATTCAGTCCTTTCTTCTGAAATCTGGCTTTCATGCTTGTTTCCTAATTCTCACCTTACTGTATTTCACTTTTTTTTTTTTTTTTTTTTTTTTTTTTTTTTTTTTTTAATCATATTGGTACCTCACTCTAAGATCCTGCAGATACACAACCTTACAAAGATATACAGCTGCTTGGTTGTAGTTGAGCATCAAGGTAATGAATCTCTACCAACCCTGTCAAGTCCTTCTGAAAAGTGTTCCATCCACACAGAGGTCCAAAGTTTCCACTCAGATGCAAAATTGTGCCTCTTTAAACTCTCAACGTTTTGGCTTCTTGGCAGATGTTAAAGAGTTACTTTACTTAGCTCTGACAGGGGTGAATACAGGGGCCCTTTTCTTATCTGTTTGGGAGCTCTCTTTGCTTTCATCTCACCCTTATGAGGTCATCTTCCCTTAATAAATGAAGAATGCCCCAATCTTGAAAGGACTTGGTAACTGTGGATATGAAAGTGTCATGAGACAATGTCCTTTGGCTTATGCTGACCCCCAAGAAGGACCCAGTTCACACTGTCACATAATTCTGAATGCTCTACTCTCGACGTAATGTAGTTCTTCCTATGAGGCGTCTTCTGTCTCCCTTTCCCCAGGAACTGAATTGCCGAGAGGAATTGCTTAACCTTTTGCTGTCTCTGCTGCCACTGATCTGGAAGATACCGGTGTCTGTAGTGGAAGCATCAGGTGAGTTTTCACTGCATGCAGGACTGAGCTTGTGCCCATGCTTCCTTTGCCTTTGATAATTTTTGTGGTATAATTTGCACATTTTACATAGTTCTTTTTTAATCGTATCCTTTTTTTTAGATTTCTCCTTGCCCTCATTTACAAAAGTCTTCTATGATTGGGAAAATTCAGTTCATTTTGGATCAGGTGGAAGACATGCGTTGTCAGGCAAACAAAGATTTACGAAGCTTGCTGCTGGCCGACGGAAGTCCCGGGACCAGCGCAAGGCGGGCCGCCGGTCCCTGGCGAGGAATGACTTCAAACATCAGCTCTCTACATCATTCTCTAGTAGTTCCGATGACCGGGCTGCTAGCCCTCCTTGGAGGCAGTTGAAGTCACATGGGTACAGTTCAACGGATGGCTGTCTGTGGCAGGGGGCAGCAGCTGTTGGGACTATGAGTGCCTCAGAAGTAGTCCAGCCCCATGTTACAGGTTCTGAAATACAGAAATTTCCAGGTGCCCTCTCCATCCATGATGGCCATGCTTGCCGGCCATGCTCACCATTCGACCTCTGCCACATACTGCTCTCTCTTATAGAAAAGGTGTGCAGGTTTGATGCAGACTTGAACCACAGCCTCAGCCTAGCTAACAGAGTGGTGCCTGCCCTTACTGAGATACTTGCAGAGTTTGCAAAGTGCCGGCAGAGGCTTGAAGGTGGAGCATGTCTTGCACTAGGCTGGACTGAGGAACCTATTGCCTTGACTCAGCGAATGTTCCTGCGGACTGTCCTACGCCTCATGCCTGGGGCTATGTGTCAAAGAGAAGCTCTGCCAGAGCATCTGTGCAGGAACCTACTAGGCCTGATGGTGGTCGTTCTAAAGCAGACTGGCTCCTCTGCAGCCCAAGTCAAGAAAGGCCTGCTGGAGTCTCAGAAGGTCTTTTCCTCCTCAACATCTTGGCATCAATTGCTGCTGCTGCCAGAGCTGCTGGAAGGTGTGCTGCATGTGCTGCTGGACTTCTGGCAGACATCTGTGGTTGGTGATTCCTCCCTTTGCCATGCTGTGGAGCTTATCCATGAGTTTGTGCAACATGGGGTTTTGGAGTTCAGTGGGGGCTCTGTGCTACAAATGGAAAGCCTGTATACTGAGGAGCATATGACTAAGGGGGAGGCCTCAGAACGTGCACAGGGTCTTGTCTGTGCCATTGTGAAGCTCATCAGTGCCATCAAGGGGACTATATCACAGCAACTACACCAGTCAATGTGTAGTCGGAGGCACCACCACCACTGTGAGTACTCAGTCTTGCTGATTCATCACCATGATGTCTCTGGGCTGCCTATGTCTGGTTTCAGGCAGCCATTTGGGAAGGTTCTCGTGGAAAGCAGTAATGGACTCTACCCTGAGGGCTGCTGCATCCTGGCTGCCTGTGCACAGCAGTGCCTGCACCTCTTGCCACTGCTCCCCTCTACCAGCCCAGTCTGGCTGCAGATTTTGACTGGGCTGCGCTCAGCCGGCGTGTGCTGCTGCATGGATCCACAGTCTACAATAACTTCCTTGCTGCACACCTTGCGAGTTCTTGGCCCAAATGCACATCGGTCTGAAGTGTTGAATTTCCTGAACTGGTTGTTATTGGAACAGCTGGGGGGTGCACGGCTCTCTAGGACGACACAACAGGACACTTGTAACATCTGCTTTGTCGATGAACATCACCATTTTCTTTTGGCCAAGACCATACAGGGATGCTATGTAGGGAGTGAGCCAGTCTCAGTAACCTCCATCCCACATCCCCCAACCACCAGCTTGGGAACAGAGGATGATGCCTTGTGCAGATGGGATGCCTTGGAGGCTTACCGGGAGCTGGTGTTCCACAAGGACCAGCAGCTAAGCCTAGCAGTAGCCAGCCATGTGTGTCACCTTCTTTTGGGTAGCAATGGAGCAGTGCAGTTGCAGCTTGGCATCCATGTACTGATCCCTGTGTTGCAGTGCGGTGTTGCACTGGCTCGCTATTCCCGTGAACTCGGCACCTTTGGTGTCTGTGGCCAGGCTTCTAGCTTCAGCTGCAAGGGCCTTTCTGTTGATGTGCTACAGGTTTTCCTGCAGGTTCTGCCAAGGCTGCTCACATTCAAGTAAGTTGTTGCTTGATCCTTAACTTTATCAAATAGCCCTTCTCAAAAGGAGCCAAATGAGCTCATGTGACTGAAATTCTGGAACATTCTGTAGCAAAGTGCGTTTCTTAGTGATGATTGTCATGTTTCTTCTTTGTCTTTTGTAGAGTAGTCTTTAGCAACAGTTTTCATAGTGTTAACCAGTTGTTTTCTTACATTTACACTCCTGTTTTGTGTGTGTGTGTGTGTGTGTGTGTGTGTGTGTGTGTGTGTGTGTACAGTAGCAACCCTGTATCCATGGGCAGTATGTTTCAAGACCTACCGCAATAATACCAAACGCTATATATAACTTGATATTCGTGTAACATACGTAAATACAGTAAAATTTAATTGATAAATTATGCACAGTATGACGTTACCAACATTAAATAAAGCAATAATAAAATGCTTTCTGAACACAAACACTACTAGAACACTAAAAGCAAAATGCAGGCAAGTTCTGTGGGGAAGTGTAAGTACAGGGACAAAGAAAGATAAGTCCAGTACTGGACACATTTGGGCTGCTGGATTTCACTATGTTACGCCCCATTTTTGTTTGGGATGTGTTTTGAAACTTATGAACCAATTTCTTTAATTTTTCTTTTTTTTTTTTTTCAGGCCGCGGTAAATCAAAGCTCGATAACTGAAACTGCAGATACTGAATCAGTGAATATGGGGGCATGACTGTACCAGCTTTTAAATTTGTTTGTTCCTGATTTTTGTAGACTTTAATGGAATTTATACTGAGCTCGATCAATCATGTATTTTCTCAATTGTTTCATTTTAATATTGCACAAGGTTATATACTGTAATTGTTCAGGTAATATTGGTCAATGTGACGCATCCATCCAGAGTGACAAATACCATTTCTTTGCCAAGTAAATTACCCCTTTTTTTCTTTTATTTTATAGGTAGGCCAGTAGAGTAGCACTTGGTGCTCATATTGTCAATAATTATTCATGGCCCTAAATCCTATAATACAGATATGCACCGCAAAAGGATGTGCTGGTCAACAACGAACCGCATATACGACGGTGGTCCCATAAGATTATGTACAGTACATAATGCTTTATAACAATAATAAACAACTTACTGATTTATGTATTTATTGTAGTTATCGTTGTTTTACAGTGTACTTTTTCTACATATAAAAAAAGTTCACCGTAAAACAGTATGCCGTGTTACGCCGGCGGCAGCCTCATACATCTTGTGTTTACCGGGTCTGCTGTACCATGCTGTATAGGTTTGTAGCCTAGGAGCAATAAGCTACACCATATATAATAATAATAATAATAATAAGTCAAAATGGACGTGATGCAGCACGTGTGCACGCTATGATGATCGCGCAACAACGAAATCGCCTAACGGCTCCTTTCTCAGAACGCATCCCTGTCGTTAAGTGGCCCAGACCTGTATAAATGTATGCAAGCATGGACTGCATGAGTGCATATAAGTATCGTCAGGAACGGAACCATAACCCATTTCTGTTGTGTGCTTACAGCATCATCAGGGATCTGTTCCTGTGTTGTAATGGACTCCAACAACTAACAGAGCTGATGTATTTGCACCCTGTGCGGTTACTGGCTCTGAGGGTGTTTGAGACATTGATCCTCAGTGCAGGTGCCTTGCAGCCCAGTCAAGTCAAAGATGCTAGAGAACTGGAGTCTGCAGTGGGCACAGCAGCTGAGACTGGCTCCTTTGTCCACGTGGAGGACACCTCTAACCACAGAGGACTCTCTGAGGGCCTAACAGAGATTCACGTTCCCGAGAAGGACAAGGGTGCCGATGAGACCAAACATTACCCAGACAATGCCCACCTAAATGCTATCAACCTGTTCCTGTCTGTGGTCTTCATAAGTGTCAGCAAAGATGCAGACTCAGACAAGGACTCTGCCAATGACTCAGAGGACACTTCAGGTTACGACAGCACAGCCAGTGAGCCCCTTGGTTACAGGACACCTTGCCTCCCACCTGACTCTGTGGTGCTACCTGCTAAGAGTCAGTTGTGGCATGTGGCTGATGTGTGGTCCATGTGCTGCAAAATCTGCCTGGCCAGTCCTGCCTTCCAAAGTCAGTTTTTCAGGCTGGGTGGCTTTAATGTCTGCTCTTGCCTTATAACGATGGTCATCCAAAAGCTGGCATTGAAGACTAGGGAGGGCAAAAGCAATAAGAGGAAGGAGGTTAAAGATGAGGACAACTTACCTCAATCAGATCAGAGCTCCCACAATACCATCTCATGCCCAGGAGAGAAGAGTTTATATTGCCTACCTAGCTCTCCAGACTCCAGGCAGACACAGTCTATGAGCAAAGACAAGGCTAGGAAGCTAGAGGAATGCCCTGTTCATTGCATCCGGCTGCTGGAAGCTCTGCTAGCTATATGTCTCCACAGTGCTAACTCTTGTAGTCTGCAAAAGATGGATTCTGAGCTGTCTGTTCAGGTACAGTAGCTGAAGAAAATATACTTTTTATAAGACACTTTCAAAAGTATCGCTTTTTATAACCGTCATGCATGTATGTTTGCCTTACTCAGTTCACTGAATTAGGCTTCTTATTTGATTAAAGCCACAGTTGCAGTAGGTGATATAGCTGAGCGTAAAAGTTGAGTTGTGTAGCAATGACAGATCTCATCTACTGCATGCATCATATTTCCTCAGACCATACAAAACACAGATTTCACCATTATTATTTATTCAATAAAAATGCAGAAACCATGTACACCCAAGTGATACAGCCAGAGGTCTATAAACCTCAGTTAAAATGTTAATTGTTGAAGTTTATGATCAGAAAACTACTGAATAAGTGTAGCATTTGTGTAAGGGTAGCCAGGAGAACAGGCACAGCCGCCGCCAATACCTAATTTTGGGACCTAGTGAGACTTTTTTTTTCTTTCTTTTTTCCTCCCCCCCCCCCCCCCCCTTATGTCCTGATATATAAAACCATAGAACTAAAAGATCACGTACTTTCTTTTTCACATAACGGTAAATAAAAAATAACAGACTTTAAAAAGACACTGCTTTCCTCAGTTGTTAGTGTGGGGTTAGTAGGGATAGAAACCATTGTTGCTTATTCAGCTGGCATTAAAATACCTTTTTTTAAAATACCATAAAAATCCAGGGCACTGCAACACTGCATTGGTCAAAGTGTTATTGATAATGTGACCATGCATCTGCCCTTTCCTTTCATAGCACCCTCCCTCAGTGGAGGGCATCCTTGGTGAGGTGCGAGAGCAATTCCTCCTCTCAGGCTTGGTGAGCTCGGACCTGGCTGCCCCACTCTTCGACGCTCTGCTGCGAGTGGCTCTTCTCCAGCAGAGTGGCTTTCCAGACATGAGGGTAGAGGAGGCAACAAGGGTAAGAGAGAGAAGTGCCTATAGTGCAGCTGTTCTGAAGGCATTCAGCCAAAAAAATATACTGGGGCTGAGATGGTATAGCCCTATACCTTCTTCTTCTTCTTTCTAACTTGTTCTGTTGAGCCTTCTTTTGGAAAGGAAAACAACTTGTATGCTGTACAATAGTACCAAATAGCAAGGCTCTTGGGGAATTGATTATGTGGCCAGAAGGTTTCAGGTCTGATGCACAAATAACATCAATGTCTGAACTGTTTCTGTAAATACAGATGGTGATTTGAACTGTGTACATAAAAAAAAAAAAAAAAAAAAAATCATGAACTTCATGAATTATGTGTCTTTATGGCAGGGCTAAAACAGAAGTAGTGACTGCATTACACTGGCTTCTTAACTGTTAATGTTTTTGTTATGAATTTTCAAAGATACAATTTTTATATATTTGTCTTAAATTTTGTAAATGTATAGTTATGAAATCATTATAATTATGTAAAATTTATTTGCTTGTGTACATTTATAGTTTCCAAACAGTATAGGAGCCTAAAATCCTGAACAATTATTATTTTTTTTATTGATATTTTTCTCATTGCGTAAGAACTATAACAGAAATTTTTATTTGCGAGTCTGCCTTGCTCCTTCCAGGTAGTTCCCTGTCATGCAGAGAAATACAGCTGAATTATTATTTTGTTACTGTTTTTCAAGACGCACTTAATGCCACAACTCTTATATGCAATTTGGTCGTAGTGGCATGACTGTATGGTGCTTAGCTGCTTCGTGAACGGTTGACCTCTGTTTTCCCCTTCTGATCAGAGCAAAATGCAACCCTCTCTGGTACTTGTAGCCAGGCCTGGAAATTGAGAATTAAAAAGACATTTGTGAATTTGTGAAGGTTCTGGGTACATTTGATCCCTTTGTTCTCTCACAAGATGCAATATGGGGAGGCCATCAACCTGGAAAGTGACTTGTCAGATGTAACAGATATGCCCCAGAACAGTTCTGCACAGCTAACTGTGGAGGTGGAGGGCTATGATGGTGACAGCGAGAGCAGCCCCAAAGACAACAGCTCTGAGGAGGAGGGTAAGCTCTGGGAAGAGACTTAATTTTGGGTGTCTGTACTTTTGTGATGAAGGCACCAAATACTAGGACTGACAAGTTTTGTTGATCCCCCCCCCCCCCCCCCCGATTTTAGTCCTGTTGCACATTGCAGTGAAATGTATTGCATTTCTTACTAACTGTTTGAGTAACCCCAGTATGGGTTTAGTGTCTGTCTGATAATTGTAGGACTCATGGTTTAGTGACAAATTCATTTACAGTCAGGTATTTGGACAATGACACAATTTTCAGTATTTTGCAATGAATCTGAAATAAAGTGTAGACTTTCAGCTTAAATTTTAGGGGTTTAACAAAAGTATCACATTAACCATTTAGGAATTACAGCCATTCGTATACATTTTCCCCATTTTCAGAGCCTCAAAAGTAATTGGACAATTCACTGGCAAGCAGTTTTATGGCCAGAAGTGGCCTCTCTCCTCATTATTTCATGACAAATTAAGCAGATAAAAGGTCTGGAGTTGATTCCAGGTGTTGAATTTAAATTTGGTAGCTGTCCATGGGAACTATGTAGTCCATGGGAATATGTGGCCTAAAGGAGTATTGATACAGGTGAAGGAGGTCACAATTAGGCTTAAAAAACAAAACAAACCTATCAGAGAAATAGCAAAAACTTTAGAAGTGGCCAAATCAACAATTTGGTATGTTCTTAAAAAGAACGTACCAAGAAAGAATGCACCGGCAAAGTCAGCAACACCAAAAGGCCTGGAAGACAACTAAAGTGGAAGAGCGCAGAATTATTTCCTTGGTGAAGAAAAACCCCTTCACAATATCTAGCCAAGTCAAGAACACTCTCGAGGAGGTTGGGGTTCCTTTGTCAAAGTCTACAATCAAGAGGTGCCTTCGTGAATGTAAATATAGAGGATTTACAGCAAAGTGCAAACCACTGGTAACACTTCTTCTTCTTCTTTCGGCCGCTCCCGTTTGGGGTCGCCACAGCGGATCAAAAGCTTCCACTTCCTCCTGTCCTCTGCATCTCTCTCCGTCACCCCCACCACCTGCATGTCCTCCTTCACCACATCCATAAATCTCCTCTTAGGCCTTCCTCTCTTCCTCTTGCCTGGCAGCTCCATCCCTAGCATCCTTCTCCCGATATATCCAGGATCTCTCCTCTGCACATGTCCAAACCAACGCAATCTCGCCTCTCTGACTTTGTCTCCAAACCGTCTAACCTGGGCTGACCCTCTAATATACTCATTTCTAATCCTGTCCATCCTCGTCACACCCAATGCAAACCACTGGTAACACTAAAGAACAGAAAGGCTGGATTAGACTTTGCTAGAAAACATATAAAGAAGCCTGTCCAGTTCTACAACCAGATTCTTTGGACAGATGAAACCAAAATTAACTTGTACCAGAATAATGGAAAGAAGAGAGTATGGAAAAGAAAAGAAAGGGCTCCCAAAGCATACCACCTCACCTGTCAAACATGGTGGAGACTACGTTATGCCATAGGCGTGTATGGCTGCCAGTGGAACTGGGTCACTGGTGTTTCTTGATGATGTGACTGCTGATAGAAGTAGCAGGAAGAATTCTGAAGTGTCTAGAGCTATACTATCTATTCAGATTCAGCCAAATGCTACAAAACTGATACAAAGGCGCTTCACACTACAGATGGATAATGAACCAAAACATACAGTGAAAGCAACTCAAGAGCTTCTCAAGGCTAAGAAATGCATTATTCTTCAATGACCAAGTCAGTCATCTCACCTCAACCAAACTGAACATGCTTTTTCACTTACTGAAGACAAAACCAAAGGCAGAAAGACCCACAATCAAGCAGCAACTGAAAACCGCCTCAGCAAAGGCCTGGAAAAGCATCTGAAGGGAGGAAACTCAGCATTTGGTGATGTCCATGGGTTCTAGATGTCAGGCAGTCATTGACTGCAAAGGATATGTATTCAAGTATTAAAAATAATCCTTATATTTATTGTTATTTTAGTTTGTCCAATTACTTTTGAGCCTCTGAAAATGGGGGACAACTGTCTCTTGGCTCGTTGCTTGTAAAGACAATGCCTTGTAAAAGTCAGCTTGATGGTATGAAAAGCATGTCTGTCTGTGAGAGTTACAGAGAAGAACCAAAAAACCTGGAGCTGGATTATAGTCCTGTTTGAGCAGCTTCCTAGCTTGGCCTGTGGGCTTTCATTCATTATGCAAGCATGTGTTTAAATCTTAAAGGTAGAACACAGTGTTGCTCAGCAAGAAGCCCTGTTTGCATCTCTCATTCTCTTTAATGTCTAAATGCTGTGACAGATGGCAGTGGCCCCCCATTCTAGATTATCAACAGAGACATCTTTGTCATATCAGAAGACAGTCCTGTGGCCCACTAATTGCTTGGCCAATACAGTATTCTCCTATGCTAAAGTTACAGTGAAATCCACTGGCAAGCTAAGTACTTGCAATTTTTAAAAAAAAAAATTTTTATTTGCAGTCTTGTTTTGCTGCTGCATATTTGTGTATTTCTGTATGTTAATTTTTGCAGTCGATACCCTCAATAAACTGAAATGTGTTGCAGTTTATAGACTAGAAGTATTTCATTGTTTACAAGTTGTCTAAATTTCCAGTGCATCCGTCAAGCTGTCGTCACTCATCCTTCCTAAGTTTTTCACTGCCTTTTTCAAAATGGATAGAATCTGTGCATTCTTTTCTGAAGCAGAATTTCAGTAGGCACCAGAAATCTGAACTTTGATGCACTGAAATTCATCCCAACCCATTTGATGATTATCCTGGGACAAATATTGCTATCATTGTCAAGTCATGCATGAAGGCCCAGCTGGATGGTTGCAGGACACCAGCTTTGATCTGTCCTTGGCTGAATTCACAGACGTGTTCACGGCCAGAGCAAGTGGAATCACAAACATATTGCTGCCTGTAAATTATCCCCTTTTCTAGTTTATACCACTGTGATGGAACCCTTCTTTTCATGGCCCTTATCTGGAAAGCACTGTTGTAATACAAAATGAGATTTGCTTGGAATGGTCAACCTTACGTCCTCACCTGCCACTCTAAGCTGATGCCATAACACATCCATTCCTGTCTTATACCCTAGGTTGTCCATGATCCATTGTTTTTTCACACATCAATGCACATTCTTTTTGACACCATGTGGTACTCTTGAGGTTTGGCCATGCCTATCCTACATGACTGACGATGGCACCAGAATGCAACTACTAATGGGAGAATGTGCAGGTCATCCATCAAAGGCAATGCAAAAGTCCAACCTCAGGGAGAGAAAATGGGCTTCACTAATAGTTTGGTGTTCTGTAGTTTGGTTGTTTTGGCTTATTGCAGTCTTTTGTGCTCCAGTGTGGTTAGTGGCTTTCTTTTTGTTGTCATTTGATGGTTCTCCCACTTTTTGTGCCCTGCCTGGTCATATCACAGAGTATGTACACAATGGTGTCCTACAAACCACTAAAGAAATATGCTGGTTTCTTAAGACACAGTGAATAGCCAGGAACAGGACTGAGAAGCACAGTACTTTATTGCAAAGACTTGGACACTGGCATGAGATTTTGAAGCTACAGACTTGTTTGAAATGACCATACATTAGGAAAGGAGTCGCCTGCTTTTCATTTCAATAACATTCCCCTTACTGCTACCGATTATATGTATGTCTGTTTTTCAGGTATTGTTTTTCTTAACTTTTCTGTTACAGTGCAGCATAACAAGGTGAATCTTGTTTAATAAGTTTGCTAACCTTCTACTGTGTCAACTTTAATCAGGGGCTGCAGAGACTTCCCTCCTGGAGGAGGGGCTGTCTGAGGCTACAACTGAAGGTTACAGCCCTGTGGAGCTCCTTTACCCAGAGGTCTGCAGCATGATGCTGCATATGCTCTCCACAGGGTCCCCAGAACTGAAGGTGCTGTCCCATGTACTCAATGGACTGCTACCTGTGGTCCATAGGAACCCCAGCAACGCTGTGCTGCTCTGTCGTCAGGTGAGGTGCTTCCCCTTCTGCACCTGCTCCTCCTTAAGCCCTGTGTGTTTTGAATCTTAACTAACATGTTACACACAACTCTTCGTTTCCATTTACCAGATCACTGCTATTTAGGCTTTAACAACCTGTCCACATTTTTAAAAACTTCTTCTTGAGTTTAGCTGAACTCTAAGCAAAAATGTATATTTACTTGAAACATTAAGTGCCACATACTGCATTTTGATATTAACATATATGCATTTTTCTCCAAAGCACATATACAGTATATCAGAGTAAAAAATGTGCATCAACAACAGGCAGAGGGTTTATATACAAGTGCACTGAAGCACAGTGTTTCGTAACACACATACAGTAGTAAGTAGGTACCAGTAGAAGTGAAATGCAAAGTGGAAAATAGAAAAAAAAAAACAGGAAAAGGTGGACAAGCTTAAGAAGATGTCAGGAGCATCAGGAAAATAAGTCTGAAATATGAGTCTTGAGGTGCTTCTTAAATGTTGAAAGGGATTTAACATTTCTGAGGGACAGGAGTTCATTGTAGCCTATTGTGCTTCAGCTATTTGCAGCACTGATAGTACAGACTCATTCTGAAGTGAAACCTTTTTTTCACAGGGCGCCGTAAAAACCATTTTGGTGGGATTTCGTAACATCTTGAGTCAGTCAGACCCTTACTTCCAAGGTCAGTTTGCGTGCAGCTCCAGCATCGGTGTTTGCTTCCTTCAGTTCACCATTTTCATGCAATGGCAGATGAACCTTTAGAGCAGGGTTCATAATGCCTTGTGTGTTTTCGCAGAGTGCCAAGCTGTGCTGGTAGACCTCCTGGCTGCCATTGCGAGCGTGAGTGTTACTGCAGAGGAGCTGACCCTGCTCATTCATCTGTTTTTGGAGAAGATGCCTCCCATTGTAAGTGGTCACCCACAGCCACCCCCCACCCAGTTCAGTTCAATGGCCTGGTGAATGAGGACAGACAGCAGGGTCCTGGACAGCAAATGTAATAAATTAGAGATTTAATAAAACATTGGCAGTTTTGGAGTTCAATTAAATGTTATTGGATTTCAAAAAAGTAAAACTGGTACATTACGTGTAGAGTATATTATACTGCAGTAAACTGCTTTTTTATAGATTGGCAGTCCAGCACTGGGTAACAAAATAATATTCTGACAATTTACAGTGTCTAAATTGTTCCATAAGGGTTTGCCGATATTCTGGAGTTTATCTGGAATACATAAGTTATTTTCTTGCCCAAGTGTGTAACAGTAATTGACCTACATGCTTGAGTGAGTAAAATGCTTTTTGAAGATTTCTGGGCAAAGGTTTGACTAAAGAATCAGTAACACTGGCAACAAATTTAAAAGAATTAGACACCCAAATGAGTAAACTAGAAAAAAATTGTTTTGGTTTGATTTGGACATAAATACAAAATATTGCTTTAAACACCAAAGTAGGTATTGTAATATGAGATAGGCAAGAAAAACTGATGTAATTGGGGGCAAAAATGAAAATTCATGCCATTATAAATGTATTATTTTGAACATATGCCATTTCCATCTGTGGAAAAAAGTGTGTGTGGCTCTAATAGCTGCTATTCCCCCTTTAGCAGAAACAGCCTTAAGCAGGTGTACCTATAACTGTCTAGCAATCTCTGACATCGACTGGGAGAAAGTTTTCCCCACTCCTCCCTGCAGAATTCTTTCAGTGGTGTGATGTTTGAAGGGTCCCTTGTGTGCACAGTATTCATTTGACTACTTGCTTGTGTCCAGAATCATTGATACTTTATTATGTGTCCTGCAAATGTGTTTTATTTATGTTTGTCTTTTGTTTTATCTTTAACCCTGTGAATGTGCTCTTGAGTCTGTCTTAGGGGCAGGGCACTGTTTAAGAATATTTTGTATTCTATTGTATTTGTTGAAATGAGACTGGTCTATTATTACATGTATACTTACATATGTACGTAAGTATAATGCATATATACAAAAACACACCGGGGGGATTACAGCATTCACTTGGGTACCATCAACAGTTCACCTGGTCAGTAGGGTTCATAGTGGGAGCAAACTGCAGTACTGAGAGAAGACCCACCCAGAAATAGGGATAATTATGCCTTTTGTCACTTACAAGATGATCTCATCCATATGCTTCTTGTTTTCTTGCTGGTTTTGCAGGAGAGCTTGCTGAGGGGTATCCTTTGCATCATAGAGGCTAATGTGGAGCCAGAACCATTGCAGTTCTTATCCTTTCCCCAGTCTGCTGATGCCTGCACCCCTAGGGGTGTCCCTGTAGGCCTACAGCACAATGGGGTGGTAGGGGGCAAGGCGGCTGGGCTGTCTCTCAGGGGCATTCTCCACACTGGCCACTCGGGAGCTGACAGAGAATTGTTAGGGCACCAGGGGAACTCCCCTTGGAACCTCGCCCCCATCCACCTACCTCTAGTGGGACAGAACTGCTGGCCACACATGGCAGATGGCTTCAGCACCTCCCTGTGGTTGAGGACTTGGCCTGGTGTCAAGAGCACAGTGCACACAGACAAAATGAAGCATTTACATGGAAATCGCAAGTATCCCCAAGACAATGGCATGGGCAACACAGGTACAATATCATTATTTTTCCCAGAAAATTTGACAACAGGTGTACATGTCACAGTGTATTGTGCTGTTTTCAAACCAAAAAGCTTTTTTGTGTATAACACAACCCTGTTGTACACAGAACTCTCAACATGTTTTGAAAAACCAAGCAAATGCATTTCTGTAAAAAAAAAAAAAAAAGTAGATAGATAAATAGAAGGATGAATAGGTGCATACAGTATATGCATATAGTACATATATCACTAAATTGCTCAAATAGGATTACAGGGTATATTTAAAGGTCCATGGAGGATAGGCTACAGAGGTCATTTCCAGATCTGTTCCTTGGACATTCTTCATAATGGTTTTAGCTGTACGGTTGTAAAAGTTCGGACACCCTGCCCAAATTACATTATTTGTCTTTACATTTATACATTTGCAAAATATATGTCCTTAGTTTAATGTACATGTCCAGCTGACATACAGTTAGTTCTTCCAGTGAAACTGTGTTGAAATGGTCTTGCTATAGCAGTAGTGTTTTATGGAAGGTGCCTGGGCATAACCATTTTAAACATGACTAGTATTTTTCTCAGGGGTAGAGAAGAGCCTAGGTACAGAAGAATTAAGAAGACCCTGCGTTGGTTATACCGCTGTACATGTCATCTCCATGGGTTCCAAGGACCTGATGCTACAGGTGTGGATGAACCTCTCCAGTGGGACCTTTCAGTTCCGGTATGACAGATTCACACAGTACAACATGGCCATACAGTATGTGGACACTTGAGCATCTCCGCCACATTTGCTTGTTGACAATCCCGTTCCAAATCCATGGGCATGAATATGGAGTTGCCCACCCCCCTTTGCTGCTATAACAGCCCCTGCTCTTCTGGGAAGGCTTTCCACCAGATTTTGGGAATTTGTACCCATTCAGCAACAATAGCGTCAATGAGGTCGGGTGAGAAGGCCCAGCTTGCGGTCAGCATTCCAGTTCATCCTACAAGGGTTCAGGGTGGTTGAGGTCAGGGCTTTGTGCAGCCGCTCAAGTTCCTCCACCCCTACCTAGGCAAACCATGGGTTTAAGGAGCTCAGCTGCTTCGTGCACTGGGGGGGCACAGTCATGCTGGAGCAGGGAAGAAGTTTCTTCCCCAAACTGAGGCCACAAAGCTGGAAGCACACAGTTGTCTAGAATGTGTTTGTATGTTGTATGGGTGTGGCTCAAACAGCTCAGCTCAATCATTAGATGGGGGGTTGCACATACTTTTGGCCATATAGTCTAGCTAAACACCTGACTTGCTTTGGCTGACCCATTTTTGGTTAATGTGGTTGTTTCTCTGCTTCAATTGATGATCAGAGTCTGCCTTGACTCCAACGATGAGACCAAGGCATCCATCCTTGCCCAGGCTGAGTCACCAGTGGGACTGCTGGCTCCAGGCCAGTGGCAGCATTTGGCCCTCACCTACACGCAGCATGCTGAGAGCAAAAGGACCGTACAGGCAAAGCTTGAGCTGTGGGTATGTGGTGTGAGGTAGGTCTCAACTGCCCTGTCTCTCTGTGCTCAGAGTAGAAGACAAACTGGACCTTACAAATTGACCACTCTGTTAAGAGTGAATTACTCCTGCTTTAATTGTGATTTACTTTGTGCTATACAGTGGATCAAAAAAGTCTACACACCCTTGTTAAAATCGCAGATTTTTCTGATGTAAAAAAGAAATCAAGATAAATCACATCAGATCTTTTCCCCCCTTTAATGTGATATTGCAACCAACAGAAGTGGAAAAACATTTTTTTTTGGGGGGGGGGGGGGTACTCACCTGTGCTTCATCATATTTGTTATCATTCACTGAAAAAATCCTGATGCTGAACTACCTTTATCAGCCATGCATTGCAGTGTCTTTGTGACTCCACATCCTCTCACCTTTTAAAAGTGTTTTTCACTTGCACTAAGTTTAAATAATAAATTGAACAGGATGTGAAAGAAGGTAACATTGGTAAATTAGAACATTTGTGCTGTAATTTGGTATGAAAAGTGGGATATTTAGACTTTTGACATGCAGTGATTTGCTACTGTTTAAGTGAATTATTTGCCCTCCTTCTACTCCAGGAAATGTGAGGTATCTCTGGACTACACACTTCCCAGGAAGTCAAGTCTGTCATCAGACTGCAATAAAAGGTGCTGCATGCTGGGACATTGGCTGCCCCCTGCAGAGGATCAGTCTGATCTTGGTGGTTGTTGGGATATGAGTAACCTGTTGCTCTTCAATGGTAACCATCCAAGCTTACTGTCTTCCATATTATTTTTAACTGAGGGTCCAAACAGGAAAAAACATGACACTTGAAAACCATGAAAAGTGCAGTATTTAATCATAATTAATTAAAATGTCCCTCTGATGTTCGTATAAATTCCAAGAAAGGTTCCCCCCCAAAGAGAGTCCTTTGATAACTTGCAAATGAGTAACAGTGATTTTCAAAATCCATTTGATTAAAATAAACTTTGACAGAAGGGAAAGATAATCCTCAGCAGAATGCAGTTCCAGTAGACACAAATGCCATTTTGCTAAAAACAGTTTGGATCATGTGAGCAGGAAAAAAGAGCTTCAGGCAGGCATTTCATTTAACCCAGTGGAAAGTATACTCTTCAGCAAAGCTAGAGGTACTGCACTGTGACCTTCACAGCTTTTTGACCAGTGCAACCAGTACATTTTGTGAATTTGACACTGTTTGCACCTCTGCAGCACAGAATGGAGTGTACATGTAAAACAATCCCAGTGCCATGTTGTAGCAGTCTTAAGAGTTGTCTTATTCACTGTACATCTCTAATTCCTCATGGTTGGGCCGCACAGGCTCCAGATGTCTGCAACCCTGACAAAGACCAATAATTACTGAAAGTGTGGGAGTGGGTGATTTCTCATGAGGTATATAAACCATTCGTTATTAATGACCACCTGTCTAGTGTACTGTATTTTGGTCCAGACCCTATTTGGGATGCATAGGGGATCTTTTTGTTTGTACTTTGAGGAAACCAACACAACAGCATATAAAATATGCAAACTCCACATAGGCTTACTTTAGGTTGGTGTATAATGTTTGGTTTAAATGGTACCCTTAGCAACATTAAATTGTCATTGCTAGCTGCCCTGAATCTCATTTTTTTTTTCTTTTTCCCTTACTGTGTAATCATTAAAAATACCTTAAGTCCTTAACTGACTGTAGTCCCAGACTTTATTACATGGATGATAGTTATTTGTCATCTATTTATGCTAAATCACAACTATACTTGTCAATAATAACACATGTAATATACATTGTAAGTATGTGTTGATGAGTACAACCCTTCTGAAAGCTGTTAAGCTATTATTTGTACTGTATACTGTATTTGTGGTGAAAAATGTAAAGAGATACAGATCTAGGAGAATAGTTTTCTATGAATGTTGCCAAATTTAGTGAATGCTGAGTGTTGTTGAAATAACAGTGTTGTTTCTTTCTCGCTGCTGTAGGTTCCAGAATTGGCTCTGAAGAGGCCTTGTACCTGTATGCCAATGGGCCAGACTTTACTTCCTTCACACCCTGCAAGTATGGCAAACAAAGCGTCAGGCTTTCTACGTATATCACTCAGGAACTATTGAAAACTGATGGGATCCTGGAAATGTTCATCAAGAACAAAGAGGTGGACATCTCACCTCTTGCTGTAAGCTTGCTATTTCACCCTAAAGAATTTACATGTACATTGGGTCATTTAGAAGATGCATTTTTCCAAAAAGACTTACGAAATTAAGAAATGCAGGTATAAAAAAATAACTTATAAAACAGAATGCCATGCACCAGCATTTCACAATCTGCATCAAAAGGTATGTACGCAATACAGTTGTATAACTTGAATTCCGGCATATTCGTAACATTGTAGTAAGGTATTTGTAAGGAACCCTAAGAACAGTGAAACTAATTTTTTTTTCCACTTACTTGATGGTACAGTGCAGCGATGTATACACTCATACTACACAGGGCTGATAGATACTGGTACTGATACTGGTGATACTAGTACAGTTTAAAACTTTCAGAGGGACTTTTGAGACATTACCAGAGGAGATTTTTTACTGGTTGCTTAAAAATAGGTGAGACATTTTATAGAATGTAAATGAAAGCTAATAAATATATCTATATATTTTTTTTAATCTTAATTGTTATTATGTGATAATCCATGCATGACATTTTAAGATTGGTTTAAATACATATGGTTATTTCATTGACTTTTATCAATCTTACTGCATCAGGTACCATTGTGTAAGTGTGTTTGATCTCGTCTTAGAGCTGACAGTGCTATGGTTATGCTAGAGACCAAATCTGATCCTTGTTGTATCAGGTGTGACGTTTATGATATTAGTGAGAACAACACTGAAGGATCATTAGCATTAACACTTTATTACTACTTTATTACTTTTATTTTTGTGTGTGTATGCCTTCTTCCCTCTTAAGGAAAGCCTGGCAGCGGTATACTCCCCCAGTTGCCCTGAGTCCTTCACCATGTATGAACCCATCATAGGGAACAAGGGATTGTCCAAGGTGGCGGCCACACAGAGGCCTTATAGCATCAAGGAGGTCCAGAGCCCTGTCCCAGAGCCCCAGTTCCTCAGAATCGTGAGGCCCTTCGAATCACAGACTTTGAACTGTGTCTACCACCAGATTGGTGGAACCAGCTGCTTCATCTTCCTCTTTGCTCGGGTATGAGGTCTGTCATTTGTATGTTGATCTCTTTTTGAGCTGCTGAGGTATTCTAGTCACTCTTGTATGCTCTGTGGCAACAAAGCTGGAAGCTATCCTAGCCACTCTTGTATGTATCTTTGCCTCTGTAGGTTGTGGAGCTCAGTGAGTGTGAGCGAACACAAGCTCTGGCTCTCAAGAGCCTACTGACACTGGTTAGATATAACCAGCATCGCATTCAAGAGATGGAGAACTGCCATGGTTATGCTATGATCCATCAAGTCCTGGTTAAATCCAGGTGCATCGTGGGATACCATATGTTGAAGGTCTTTCAGAGGCTTTATTGACTGTTTTAAATGTTTTGAATTGTTACCCAACTTGTATTCAAAAGAGTCACTGGAATGTTTGTTGACATTATGTTGCAAGAATGATTTTTCAGTGAGATAAGAGCTGGCCGAGAGTCTGCATGAGGACCTTTGACTGCCTTACGTATAGATAGCCTTAATGGTTCTGCCTTGTACATAAACCAGGGACTCTGATTAGTTCAGTGGCATGTTTTGGTCTCACACATTCAAAGATGCTTGTGTCCAGATTCTGCCTGCATATTTGAAAGGGAATATTACGACTGTAAATAAAAAATTTTAAAAAGGTTTTTAAAAATTTTTTGGGGCAGAAAGTAGTGTGATGTTTTAAGGACTGCAAGGGGTCCCTACTTTGAATCCCTGAGCCTACAGTATCAAAGTGCTTTAGCTTCAGTGAGAATACCCAACTTTATAATTGATTAAATAAATTGATCAAGACAGCAGGCTCTGTTATGGACCAGAGCTCTGATTCGTTGGAAGCCGTGTCACAAGCCAGGATGAAGAGAAAGATACAGTTCATTGTGGACGATGGCTCACATCCCTTACATGAAGTGATTGCCGTGAGTTCTTTTAGCCACGAGGTTATTCAGCTTAGGTGCAGAAAGAAGCTCTTCTGGGTCCTTCTCACCAACAGATATCTGCCTCTATAATGACACACAAGTACTTGTTAACAATTACTTTTTACCTTTGATCACTAAACTGACCCATTTCATACCTTCTCTTATTTGTGCCTTGTTTAAGCTGCTGTACTGGTGAATTTCCCTGCAGGGACTAATAAAGTTCTGTCCAACGTTAAGCTATCCAAAATCATTCTTAAATGTTGTAATTCAACATAATTTATTTTTATGAAGTGCTCTTCTTAGCACAGTGTGTAGAATGTCCACAGGGTGCTGATTGTGGCCCTTCTGTCACTATCATGTCACTCATGGGATGAGCCATCCTTTTTCCTTCCAGGTCCTGCTGAATGCCTGCTGTAGTGGGCCTCTCCTTCTGCTAGGAGAGGATGGTCAGTTCTCTTTAGATGCAGAGTCCCCTGCTCTGGTCTGGGATCTCCAGCTGCTCACTGAGGTCATGCTGGATTGGAAGGTGTGGACCAAAGCCCAGGTGTGTTTCCCCTGTCAAACCTCACTTCCACATTTCATAAAATAGCCCAGAAATGGTCACAGAATTATTAAAATAAGTGAGAGAAGTAGCGATTTTGTTGAAAATTACTAACCTCAATAGCTACAGTAAACTGCCATAACACTGTGATTTTTGGACAGTATATCAAAAAGCGTGTAAACTGCATCTGAGGTCATTGGTTCTTATAAAAACCAATATTTAACTAGACAGCGTAGAACATATTCTACTTGCAAAAGAATGGTAATGATTTTATACCTCCAATAAAACTCAATATACAAAAGACGATAAAGCAAGAAGTACATGTAAAGTCAAAATTTGTCTAAAGGCTATAAAGTAAATGGTTCATCAACGGAACAACATCAAGAACAACATTTTTTTGTTTGTATAGCACCTTTCATACAGTGGTCTGTAGCTCAAAGTGCTTTACAAGGTTAATGAGATAACAATGAGACAACATTGCAGATGCATCCTGTAAAGGAAGGCATCTCGGTTATTTCATTGCAAAGAAAAAATAGGAAGAAACCGAAAATGACACAACCAAAAGTTACCTACACTCCCTGTTGGGTCATCTTCTTTGCTCAGGCCAGGGTGTGGGCGACCCTGGGAGCAGCATTAGAGATCCTCATTCGGCCCGACCATCCGCAGAAGATGTTCAACATTGGGCAACTTCTCAAGGCTCGGGTGGTCCAGCACTTTCTGCTCACCTTTCAAATGCAGCAGGTATTTTAAGCAACGGTAATCTCTGCATGAGTTCACAGAGCTTGTATAAAGTCCTGTTTACTGTTATCCTTCATACATGTGTTCCTGATACTGGTGATTCTGTTTACTTGTCTAGGTTTCTTGTGGATGTATTATGTCTCAAAGATAATAGGGTGCATTCAATGATCAGGTTATATTTGTAAGACATCATTTATATCTATATTTGGTACATCCATCTATCTCTTTGTTATCAATAATCAAGGTTTAATACTGGGTTACAGCACTCTGGAGTCTATCCCGGAAACATAGGCTGCAAGACAATTACACACTCATTCACTTATACACCTTTGGAATTTGGGAGCGAACCCATGCCACCATCAGGAGAACATACAGAATTCACACAGACTGAACTTAATTTGAAACCATATTTGTACCCAGAGCCCAGGAACTATGAGACACCAATGTTACCTACTGTTCCATCATGCAACTGTAATTCAGTACAGATAAATGAAACTGTGGATGCATATTCACAGTGTAGTGTAAATATTTTTTAAGTTTAAAAATGATGCATGTACAGCTTATTTTATTATTATAATTTAATAATAAAATATATTTTACTGAAAGTTGTGTTAAAGGTCTGTTTTCTTGTCATGTTTTATATAAAATTAAGAATGCTGGAACATTTCAGTCCCTTCTGCTGGGCATGCATGTGGCCTCTGTCATTATCCTAGTCTTGATCATGGTCTTCTTACCTTTCCAGAAGCATCAGGAGGAGCACCTGGTCTCCATTCCGCAGGATGTCTGCTTGTCCTTTCTAAGACTCATCGGGGAGGTGCTGGGTTCTCCACCAGATCTGGAGCTGCTGCGGTTCATCTACAACTTCCTGCTGGCTGTGCACCCAGAAAACTGCACTTCTGTGTGTCACACGCCAGGCAGTTTCTACCTCTCCTTGCACATCGGTGAGCCCTTTTTTGTGCATGATACACCAAGAAGCCTTCCTAGCTTATGTTTGCTGCAGGTTGTAGGGCCAGTACAGCAGGTTATCTTTACTTACTTAATGCTGAATCATTATAAATCTTTTCTTGAATTTCAGGCAAAAGTGCTGAATAGTTAGCATGAAATATAGGCAAATTCGATATCATATCGTATTTACGCATGAATGCTGTGATACAGAACTTGTACCTTTGTTTAATGAGGATTGTCACAAATGATAAACTGAATTTATGGGTGGGTTATAGAGTATAGAAATATTTGTGCAATAATTGAACACATTAAACACACACACACACACACAGGTAAACCCTATTTTACACACATAATTCCTGAAATTTGCTGTGCAAATCAAAACTGTATACCAGGATTCTATTTTACATTATTTTAAATTGGAAAAATAACAGATGGGCTTGATGTGTTCCATCAAGCCCATCTGAAAACAGCAAACATCCCAAATATCAATAAAACCCTATTAAACAAACACCCGGCACATCGTACCACACACACACAGCATCATGTAGTGCGGGACAAATGAGGGATAAAGTTATAAAAGTTTACATCTCTGGACAGGTCTAATCTCCCTTATGGGAACAGAAGGGGTGGTGCCATCTTTCTTATCTTTTTCCACAAACCTTTCTCCTTTTTTGTTTACCTACATTGCACACAGAAATAAAGAAAACATGAAACTGTAAGATTCTTATCAAAGATTCTTATGTTCCTTATAGCTTGCTGTGTTCCACTACAAGGTAATATTATACATGAACACACGAATAGCATGGCACTTTGAATTTTAAATGCCTTAATTTATAGCAGATGAACTTTTGGTGCTGTGCTATGGCTAAGGGTTATTGTGGAGTGTCTGTTGCACAAACCAGGAGCTGGCATTAAAAAAATGTGTCTGTGTTTCAGTGAAATTGTGCATACCAGGGCTTATCTGTATTGTCTGTAGACATGTTGTGGTTTGAATCTGGATATCTACCACTCATATGGTGCAGATGGCAAGTTCCACCATGAGAAAATACAGACCATGAGGGATGTGAGACAGACCAGCAGTGGAGGGCGATCGACGAGCAGCTCCACAGTCTCCCTCTCTCCAATGGGCTTCCCAGCAGGATGTGAGGAAGGTACCACATGAGTGAGAAGTGTTAAACAGCTTTCTACAGTCTAAAGAATTTGAATTAACAAAGTGTTAGAATTTCAAACATTTTCAGAGACCATGATTTGTGCATCATGGTGGAATAAACTGAGGTTTTTTTAAATTTTTTGTTGTCTGTTTTGAACCATTTCCTAGTGCTGGGCAGTGAGGCTCAGCCTGTCAAAAGTCAACGTGAAGGCTACTACTCAAAGTTGCTTCCCTCTCAGGGGGCTATGGAAGAAGCCCCAGGGGCAGAGCCAGTTGAGTGCAGCACAGAGACCCTGAGAAACACAGGCACTGAGCAGTTCTTGAGCAGCTGCGAATCGGCCAAGACCATGTGTGACTCTGTGCCACACACGCCCACGGGGGAGAAGCCGGATGATGAGGTGCTTACACGACCTGAAAACCTCAATGGCATTTGGCCATTGCAGAGAAGGCAGAGCAGCTTGACTGACCTGGGCCTGTCATTCCCCATGCAGGATGGTTTGCTAGGCTACAGGTCCAACCTGGAGGATTACAGTGGGCTTCTCAAACATAGAGAGAACTTCACATTCTTTTCAGAGTTTGATGGCACAGACAGCAGGACACGTCCCACTACTGACAGGTACTACTCATTTTAAAGAGATTAATTATCAAAACACTTTATTTTCTGACTAATTACATAGTTTAATTTCCTCCATTCTTTACTTACTGAAGTATTTTTTTCCACTGTATTCTGTTAATTGCATGTCCATGTTTAATGTGGGAGAGAACTGAATTGCTGGTTGTGGTACTGCTGATCTAGCAACTGCAATACTGCTCTCAACATTCTGCATAAATGTATCTCCATTTTTGGTCTTCCTCTGAAAAGTTCTTTTCCTGTTCACCATATAAACAGGTAAAGGATTATGAAGTTCACCATGTGCCTGAATTTGGCATGTAAAATTCATTGCCAGTTTGGGAACCCCCAATATACATCAACAGATACACACATGGACTTGTACATGCATATAAACATACTTTATTGTTATTGTGTGGGTTGTAGGAGCACACATACAACAAGGAGGTGACATTGGAACAGCTCAGTATGACAATAGAAAAACACTGGAATAAATGAATACTAGACCCAGGCAGATAATTGAGTGTGTTAATAGACAGAAAGCTAAATGATGAGTGACACTAACAACTCAGCTGGATCTGGGTCTTCGAGGCCCAGAATGAGCGTCTGCAGTGTGACTATGGTGCGAATAACTTCTCATGCCACTTTCATGTCAACAAGCAAAACAGCTGGTGAAAAACCATGCAACATTCAAAAACTTGGGCACAAACAACTAGAATTTCCTCCGTGTCCAAGATGCCAATACTTTCTCAACCAAAAAATTTCTCTGTTATACCACCCACTGTCCATAAGCACAGCTGTCCTAGCACTTCTCTTATTACTACACAACTGATGTTCTCCATCCACTTGCTTGCATACTCAGAATCCATAAAGCTGAAGGTCAAATGCAAAGCCTTTGCACACAGGCAGTCTTCTCAGGGACATTGACTGACTGCCAGTGGATTAACAAATCTAGTGAAGCAGCAACAGGATGGTACACAGCTCAGTGGTCACTCTGCCTTCATTTTGACAGAAAAATAAGGTCTGCTGCTGTTGCAGCTATGGAACACAACAAAGAGAACAGTACGGGACCCATGCAAGAAAGACAAGAGAACAGTACAAATGAGAAACACCGAAAGAAAACGCTAAACAACAGTAATACTAATGAAAAGAACTGACAGACTACGGTAACACTAGAAAGGTAACACTGGTTAAAAAATGCGTAGAAACCTACAGTATTCCAGATCTCCTCGTTCATACCGACAAGTACAAAACAAAGCCGGTATCCTGATTTCTGTCACAAATCCATCTCCTGATTGCATGTTGAGGAATGGTAGAGTCACCCCGGGGTCTTCTGGTTAATCCTTTTAATGTGGTTTGTATTAGACACTAGTGGTAGTACAGCTGGCACACCAATGCATGCTGAATGAAAAGTAAGATCCACACAGTACTTGACTGCACTCCAAGTAATAAACATGTGCTAGTGGGGTGCAATCTTGATGTGTTGAGGAGAACTAACATGCATCCTTCATGCTGATCAGGATCCCTGTTGGTTTGATACATGCATTCTGTTTGTATGGTAGATTTCAGCAATTCTGGACACCATTGAGAAGTGACTTTTTTCATAGTGTTAATTTTATGGCTACCGGAGGGTAACTGGGGGGATTCCAGCTGCTGTACCCCTTAGAAGTACATTTGCCCTGAACTCCTCCAATTAAATACTCAAGGGATACTGCAAGGCACATAAACATGATTATAAGTTGTTTTGAATAAAATACCCACATTATTTTTATCCATGCATCTTCCTACTCTGTTTTATGCATGTACTTCAATAAAATAAACAAATAAAATAAGTGAATACCGTATTACCTGTGAGGTAAATTCCTCACAACTGACCCTTAACCCTTGTCTTGTTTCTGTGTACACAGCACCGGAGACTCTCTGATCCTAGTTAGCTGTGGTCTGTTTGAGCTGTTGAAGGGTGTTCTGCTCATCCTGCCTGACCTTATGCTGGAGGAGGTGGTAGAAAAGCTCATCCAGCCCGAGGCCCTCATTGTGCTGCTCAACCATTCCTCATCACTTGTCAGAGAAGCTGTTATGAAGGTCTGTCGGTCACTATTGCCTAGTGTCTAAAGTCAAGAAGTGCATCTAAGTCGGTGCAACGCTAAGCGTGTCTCCCTTCTCCCAGCTTCTGGATGCTTACTTCTGTCGGGCCTTCAAGGAGCAGAATTACAAGTTTCTGAAGAACCATGGTTTCTCTCTGCTGGCCAACCAGTTGTACAGGCATCAGGGAACACAAGGCTTACTGCAGTGTTGCTTGGAGATGATCTTTGGTCGGCCTGTGGCCCTTAAGCAGGAGTGAGTAAAACAGTGCCTGTGTGGTTACCAGTGTGGAAGCTCTAGTAGACAGCACCTCTAAATTTTGCTTCTGCTCAAAAAAATAGTTTTTTCCCCAATCGAATCATGCCCAAAGGGGGTCTGGAGAGCTTCCATTTCGTATTCCGTATTTCTGACATCGGTTTGTGTAAGGATAATAAGCTTTATTTTATACAGCACCTTTAAAAAATGTTTCTCAAAGTACTTTACCGATTTAAAATGATATTGGCACTCATCATGACCAACTTGTAAAAGCCCTGATAAAATATTTTCATATCCTGATTCCATTCTTTTTTGGTATTACAGTGTTTGTTATTTGGCAAGTTATACTTGGAGCACATTTCACTACATGGTATACAACCATGTACGTAACAAATAAACTCTTTTGACTCTTTGAGCAAATTAATTTATCCTTGCAAATAAACTATCATGTCAATGTTTCAGTATCCTAAGAAACAGCCTGTATGTCAGTTATGTTGTCTTTAATTTTCTTTTCTTTAATGTCCACTGTCTTCGAGTAGGCTAGACCCAAAGGACCTTGAGAAGATCAGCTTTTTCCGGAGACACTGTATCATTCCACTTCTTGGTCTGCTTGAGGGCTCTTTGTGTGACAGCCCGCTGGTCCACAGCATCATGTGTACTTTGATATGGCTCTTCAACACCAGCCACAAGATGGCTGACATCCTGTTGGACCATGGCCTGCTCTGTATTCTCCTCAACACTGTGGCAGTCCTTGGTCGTGTGCAGCATAGGTGAGGACGGGTTGGGATGGTGGGACCTTATAGCCCTCCAGAACTGGTGTTATCCTTTCACAAGGGAATTATGAGATGATGGGGTTCCTTCTCTCCTAGTAGGATCATCTTGGATGACCATAATCCCTTGATGTGTGACATCCAGCAACTACTGGTGTTGGTGACCATCCACTCCTGCAACACCACTGGCCACCAGTACTACAGCATTATTGAAGACCTCATAACTCTGCTAAGTTACCTGCAGACCAGCAACACCCCAGGCACACAGGGTAAGACATACAAGAAGCCTATCTCTTGAAACCAGGCTGTTTAAGACCCCAGAAAGTGAATTATTTTGCAGGAGATGATTTAGGATTGTTTTTAAAAAGTCACTGATTATCATCAGCCTTTTTGATAATACACGGCATTGCCAAAGTAACGTCATGAAAGTTATCGACGCTGCCTGAAATACAAATTATACTCGCACATATTTTCCAGTCAGTATTTTTTTTTTACTGTAAGCTCATATGCTGCAATACTACATTTTCAGAGCCAAATTAGTCATTTGTCTGCACATATTTTTAAATAAAATGAAAATCTGAAATATGCTGCTTGCTTAAATATCCAGACCCCTGAGCTCTTTAAATTTTTAAGTTTACATGGATGAAGAACTGCTCCCTGCTCAAGAACACAATTGTCTCATAGTTGGACATAACTGGTTTCTACCTGTGAGCCATTAAAAGTAATGAGCACATTTTCTAGATAAAAACACCTATTTTAAAGATTGCTGGTTGTGGGTGTGAACCAGAAGGAAAGACTAAAAGTTAGAGATAGAAATTAGATATAAACTCATAGAAATGCATGATTCAGGAAAAGGCTACAAAATAGTTTCCACATGTTTGGATCTCCCAATCAGCCTAGACAGTTAGATTTTATTTATAATCCAGATCCTAGTAGAAAAGGAGCCTTTTCTTTGGTATACAGTCACTTAAACACATTACATTTGCCTTCTTTGACTACTGTTGAAAGCCACCTTGGGAAGAAGATTTGCAAGTTATCATTTACACATTTAAAAGTTAGATAATGGTTTGTAAAGACAGCTACAGTGAGCTCTTAAATGTACTTACTTTTCCCTATTATATTTTTATGAGAAAGTAGAGCTACTATAATTTGAAGGCCCAAAAGAATGTGAAAAAATATAAAATACTGTATTGTGCCTTGTTTGTCTTTTTGCCTCAATAGGGTCACCTTATCTAGAAAAAAAATTACCTAGGGGAAAAAAATCATAAAACCAGTTAAATGTAATATTTTGGAGGTAATGGTGCTATAAATAACTTAGAACACAACATCCCCAGTTGTATTTACATGTGTATGTAAGACCTTTATAAAACTCTTGAGTTAACTAAGCTATGTTACTATTAAGCTTTGTGGGTAATAAAATGAACAAAGTGGCCACATACTGTTGGATGTTGCACATGCTTGAATGACAAATCAGTCAGTTGGCAGTGAATAGAAGGTTTTGCGCGTGACCTATGTTTTATTTTCCTGTTATTTTTCCTGAGTTTTTTTGTGCAATATTACCTGTGAATAAATCTATGAAAAAAGGGCAAAAAAAATCTGTGATATTAAGCGTTTATTAATTATGGTGGTAAAAGTGATTTTGGATGTAAAAGCTAATTTTGTTCAAAAGTTGAGGACCCAGTGTATATTTCAACAACACAGAAGAGGCTCTTATCCATCTGCCTTACCTTATTTCCTTTAGTTTTTCTATCATCTAACATCAGTATTACACCGCAGTTTATCTAAGATTCAGTTTTAAGACACCAGAGAGATTCACAGCCTCCTTTGTGCAATACTAAGGCCTGGTTGCTACTTCAGCCCAAGTTTTCACCATTCCTGCCCTGAACATGTGCAGAGATGGCAGTTGCCCTGCAGTTCCATGTCCTCCAGTCAGCCATTAAGTTCATCATGACCACAGCAACTCAAAATGGTCCAACAAGGGTGAGCAGCTCAGATGTGCTCTCCATGACCCTGGACCACAACATCCACCTGCAGCACAGGGATACCACAGGTGAGTACAGGCTTCTCTTCAGAAATACATAATAACACAAATACATATTGGTAATTAAAGCAATGTAAGAAAGCTGTAGTTTTAAAGAAAATAATGGTTGAGCTGAAGTTCCTTATTGGTGTCTGTCACTGAATTTGCCATTTTAATGTTGTCTCATTGTTTGTTTGCTAATTACAGTCATGTGTAGCCAAAGACACCCTCTTTCAATTCTTTGGTTTAATATATCAGGACATAAAAAATGATCTGGTCATTGACAGGTCCTAAAGTTAAGTAAATCTAACCTCAGGTATCTCCGTTCTTTTCTCAGGTCATTCATGTCTGAGGGGAATAATTTATGCTCAGCTCTCTTAAAGACTCACTATAGCATTTGGTTATGCCCATCCCCTCTTAATGCTTATAAGGTCTAGACTTTGACTTGGCCATTGCAGCACCTTGATTCTTTTCTTTTTCAGCCATTTACAGTTGTAGATTTGTAGTTGTAGATTTACTGATGTGCTTGGGATCAATGTCCTGTTGCATGAGCCAGTTTCATCCAAGTTTCAGCTGTTATATAGATGGCCTCACATTTGTTTCTAAAATACTTTGGTATAAAAATGAGTTCATGGTCAACTCAGTGACTACAAGGTACCCAGCTGTTCTTGCTACAAAACAAGTCCAAATCATCATCCTTCCACCATATGTTTGTCAGCTGTGCTGTCACGTTTTAGAGAGAAGGGGCTTTCTCCTGCCTACGTTTCGAGGAACAAGGCTTGTAGATCTATACTTGTAGCTCTTGAGTTTTCAGCAATTTCTCCAAGCATTATAGGTTATGACTTTGGGGTTAGAGTGACTTCTGGAAAGACTGACAGCGGTCTTGAATGTTCTCCATTTGTAAATAGTCTTTCTCTAGAATGATGAAGTTCAAATTCTCCATACTGATGAGCAGCAACTCCCTCTGCATTCATTGGCCTTGGTTTTTTCTCCTTGGCATGGTGTTAACACACTGAATGCTCCAGACCACCAAACCGCTAAAGGTTATGCTTTCATACAGGTGGTCACACTTTCTGATGATCAACTAATCGCATGCACCAGGTTGCAAATTACATTCTTAATTTCAAAGGGGTGAACGTTATTCCTCCCACACGGTTTCTGTATTTTAGCTAACTTTTTTATTGAGTAAATAATGGTGCAGCAAAATGTATTATGTGTTCCCTGTCTGTTCCTGTTCTTTTCTTCTGAGATTACGTTTGCTATTTATAGGACCAGATGATGCTATTTACACTGCAATATGTAAAAACATTCAATTGAAAGAGGACATACTTTCTTTTTCTCTTGTTTGTATCTTGTAGCAGCATTTACTGTTGCACTGGTTGCTCATCCAAATCATATCTACCCAACAAAGTGCTGCCTCTGCTTTCACTCAGCTATGCAGTGGCAATGACTGCTCATCACAGTCTGGTCATAACCAGCCACGAGCAGAGAAAACTGATGCGAGAGCCTTGTCATACACATTTCACAATATGTTTTGTTGTCTTTCTGAAATGCCTTCTTTTAACAGTTGGAAAATATTTTTTTGCCATGGCACCACAGAAAATCACTTTGGGTTGCTATATTAGTGCTTCTCTTGGGGTCTGACCTCTCACTTTTCACTCACAGGTTGCTATTCTGAACTGCTGCTCAGTGGTCTTAGACCCTTGTCTGTATTACCACAACATGAGCAGTTGCCTCTTTAATGTTTAAATAGATTGTTGTGCACAAAGACAGATCATAGTGTGATGCTGGATTATGTCAGATGGTTCATTCCTACTTTGTCTCTCATGAAGGGGGTCGCCATCAGATCTCCTCCACCCACTCTGAGCTGCTGATGCTGTCCTCAGTGGGGGGCGACAAGCTCATGGCGAGGACACAGCGGAGAATGAGTGAGGAGGGTCCACTCCAGGCTGATGAAGGAGAGCTCACTCAGCGTTTGCAGAAGCTGGTGGTTATGGCCATTGACAGAATCATCTACCTAGGTACTGGAATGCTGATCTTGAGCTTTTAAATTGCCTCAGTTGCAGTCACTGTGAGTCTACATTGACACCAAAGTTTATCACTATGTGCCACTACGGTATGGCAGGTTTGAGCAGCTCTGAGATCCTGAATTTGTGGTTTGCGATTATTACACATTGTGAATTCCTCAGTGCCCTGACAAGGTTGACCTTCTGGTCTTAGTTTAATACAGGTAGGCTTTTTACGAAATTTCTGCCATGTAAGCCTAAAATTTTGGGCGTTTCTAGTCTATTTAAGGAATAGGGGAGATTTCACCATGTTATTGATTGTAGTTAGCATGAAAACATTTGAAAGAAAAAAAAAATGAGTGACTGATGATCAACCTTTCATTGAAAAGAAAAATAAGGACAGATTAGCATACTCAAAATTCCTGGATTATCTGTTGAGAACACTGTGAAATGCTTTAAAGAGACCAGCCAGCCTGAAAATCTACAGTATTGGCCAAAAGTTTTGGCGGTGACACAAATGTTGTGTTTTGCAAACTTTGCTGCTTCAGCATTTTTAGATTATTTTGTACATGTTTCTATGGTATACTGAAGAACAATTATAAACATTTCAAGTTTCAAAGGCTTTTCTTGGCAAATACATCAAATTTATGCAAGAGTCAGTATTTACAGTGTTAACCCTTCTTCATAACTTCTGCACTTTGCTGAATATATCAGATTTTGGGCCAAATCCTGACTGATGATGATCCATTCTTGCCTTGTTAGTGTTTGATCACAATTTCTGGGCTTCTGCTTGTCTACCCGCTTTTTGAGAATTGACCCCAGGATTTCAATGGGAATAAGATCTGGGGAGTTTCCTGGCCACGGGTCCAAAATTTCAATGTTATGATCTCTGAGCGACTTCATTATCGCTTTTGCCTTGTGACATGGTGCTCCGTCATGCTGGAAAATGCACAGACCATCACCAAATTGTGCAAGGATTGTTGGGAGAAGTTGCTCTCGGAGGACGTTTTGATACCATTCTTTATTCATGGCAGTGTTCTTGGGCAGAATTGTGAGCGAGCCCACTCCCTTGGACGAGAAGCGACCTCACACGTGGATTGTCTCAGGATGCTTTGCTGTTGGCACGACACAGGACTCGTGGTAGCGTTCACATTTTCTTCTCCGGACAATCGATTTTCCGGATGTCCCAAACAGTCGGAAGGAAGATTCATCCAAGAAAACAACTTTGCACCGGTCTTCTGCTGTCCAATCCTTATACTTCCTGCAGAATTTTGGTCTTTCCTTGATGTTTTTCTCAGAAAGAAGTGGCTTCTTTGTTGCCGTTCTTGACGTAAGGCCGTTGTCCAAAAGTCTTCGCCTCACTGTGCGTGCAGATGCACTCACTCCCACCAAAGTTGCCAAACAGACAAGGCAGCAGTGTTGAGTTGTGAAGAAAAATGTTTTCTCAGTGAACAGAAAGTAGCTGCGGGACTGGGGGGAAGAAAAAAAAAAAAAAAAAAGAACTTTTTACTCCAAATAAGAAAAATGTACTTAATGACTAAAGCATTACTGCATGAGCATCTATAAAATATCTGGATATCAACAGAAAAAAGTACAAGTCTGGAGTTTGGTTAAAGTCCGTGAGGTTTTTACTTTGTGAAAATCTTACAGGTTCCATTAGAGGTTCAGTTTAAAATGAGCTAAACTGGTAACCTGGGGGCTCAGCACACAGCTGTTGTAATTTCTCTGACAAAACAAGCATGAAGCAAGCTGGTTCACAGCTATACTGCAGCTAAACCAGGTATACTGTAAAGCTGGATTACGATGAGGCACCGCAGATGCTCCTTGTGCACACTAAGTAGTGCTACTGAATACACGGAGGTCATGAATGTGTCTGTGCTCAAACTTGGATACTGAAAAATAAACCGGAGAAGTGGTCTATAGGAACATTGGGCGCTGCCGAAACACTATGAATATCGTGTTTTCTTTTGCTGCAAATCAGTGCAGCTGGTAACCTACAGTTTATTGAGGGATTAAAGACAAAAAAGGTATTTTGGAAAGAAATATGATTCCATGAGGAGAAAAATCTCAGCTGCTGTTCATGGGACAAAATTTGCAATATGGCATGGCATTTTTATGGAGGAAGTAATCTAAATATCATCCCCTTTCTCTAGAGGATATTCCTCTTCTACTTTTTCTAATGAGTGTAATAAAATGGAACTCCCAATTCCCAAATATCAATCCCTTTGATCACTTGGGACGAAATGTTACGAAATTAAGCGCTCATCAATCTTTCATTGTGATTGAATGGTTTTCTGTGACGTTTGCAAGCAAATTTGTGCTGAAACGAGGCACGACATGCGCAACGACAGCTTGCGTCATCGGCTGGCAGCAGTTGATGCCAAAAGCAGATCAACCTCATTTTATCAACTTACTACATTTCTTCATCTTTATCTGTTGCCTGAATAATTTATGTTATAATAAGTGATGAAAAGCAGATTTTCTGTTTACAATTTGACAAAAATCCTGGGGTTGATATATGAAATTTGGTAATTAATATATAAATGGTACCTGAGTTATTGTAACTGAATCTGCCCTGGTATTTTTTTAACTCTAATCCAGCCGAAGGCCTAGATTCCTTTGATTTCTGTTCAACTGCTTGTGCTGTAATTTCAGTGCTTTCTTCTGCTTTCAGACATTTCAGAAGACATAGCTGACTTGGTGAGCTTTTCACAGTCCCCTGTGCAGCCTTCTGCCTCTGAGATACATGTGGAGTCTCCTGTGGAAGGCAGCAGTTCCCCAAGTGCTCTTGGCATTATGGGTAGTTTCCAGAAAGAGATCTTCAAGCTCTTGATCGAAGGAATAAAGTCTGGTCTGGTCAGTAGTTGAACTTTACCTGACATTCTAGGTACTCGGTGAAGTTTATGACTATCTTGCAAGTGCATATATGGCAAGGTAGACTTGCCAAGAGGCTCACACTGCACATGTTGACTTGTTCTTCCAGGGGAACACAGGTAGAAGTGTTGCCCCCAAGCAACAGTTGCAGCGAATTCTCTGGTCGTGCCAGGATATTTTTCGGGCGCAACTCAGTCGTCTTCTCATGCACATGCTGAGCCCTACACAGCCTTTAGAATGCAGAAAACGTGTTTTGAAGTTTGTCTTCGAATGCACCCACCCTGACATTGTTGAAGAATGTGTTCGCTCATCATCAGAGGTGAGTGCGATCTCAGGATAGAGCGGTTATCTAGCCAGAGGTAAACAGCACCACAGAGTTGTGCTTCTAAATTTGTAACAGTGGTGTACATAGCAGATCTTTTCTTTTGTCCCCCATTACAAAATTATATATAGTTCTCTTAACATAAACATAAACTGTATATACTATTGTATTGATATGCATTTTATTCTAAATGTCTGTGCTATAAAGTAATAAATATAATGTTTACCAGAGGTTCCATAAGCCACTGAAGTTCCTTTAATGCTGTTTCAGTTCCATAGGACAAAAAGTCCGATGTTTATTATCAAATTCTGCAAAAAAGCAAAATGATCTTTGCACTTGGAGGATGTTGCCCTTCTGCTACATTTGCACATTCACAAGCCAACATATCCTTGCCGTCTACTATGGTAGTGAACGGTGAACAGAAATTTGGCCTTTAATGGAAATAGAGTCCACCAATGTTATGCAGTTAGTTGCAGACCACATGACTAAGTTTAACAAGATAAGCAAACCTAAATTCATCTCATTGAATTTACAAAGACAGCACTACATATGCTTTGTGCAACCAAGTGTAATAGCCATGGCAGTTTTGATACAAGTACACCAAAGATGTTCTCAAGCTGGGAGTTAAAGGGTTATCTCAGCACAAGTCACGTGTCTCAAAAAATGTACATTTAACAGCCTAGTACCCAATGCTTCTGGGATAGGTGGGGTTTGCCACAGCCCTGACCAGGATAATGGCTAAGTGGATGGATTTAAGCAGATATAAAATGGATTCGTAGATGACATTGTTCTATCGTGTTCCTAATTTCAGGCTGACTATGGCATTAGATTCTAAGCACATCATGAGACATCCTATTAGTCAAAATATCAATTTCTTGCAAACACCTGCTGTCCTCCTAGCACTAAACCATTAGAGATTGTCTACTCCGAATTTTTGTTTCACTGTCACACCTGTGTCTTTAACATGGGAGTGAAGCAGGTATTAGGGGCATGTCATCATGTCATGGAAAGATGACACACCTTAGGAGTACCACTTTGGCACTGTCCTCCTCCTTCGTGGTGAAACCAGGTGCTAAGCTGCAGATGATCATGAGTTTCTTTTCCTTTTTTCTTTTATACAGTATGGACCAAAGTTAGCCTTGTATCTGCAGGAATTGCTCACTGACCACAAGGATGACTTGACAGAGGAGGATCAGATAGGCGGTACCGTTTTTGTCACTTGTCTCAAGCTTTGTGGCCACCACTGCACCCTGTCCGAGTCTGAAATGGTCAATGCCTTGAAAGAGGTGAGCATTTTAATCAAAGCTGTGGTCATCCATAATATTGCACTGAACAAGAGAGAGATGTTTTCAACAATCAGTGCATAAAATGAAATAAATGACACAAAAAGTATAAATGCTGATGGTATGGTTTTCTGACATCTCATTATGCAATCTCTTCATGGTTCCATCAAAATATATTTTCCAGGATCAGATGAAATGTAAGGTGGAAGGAAAAACAAGCAAAGCAGCCTGGGAGAAAAAGGGTGAAACTGCCCAAAAGAGGTGTCTATGTATTTTGGCCCAAGTCGTGGTTTGGTTTTAGGACATCCTTTCTGTGGGGCTTTAGCAAACTGATTGTGGTCTGTTGTGTCCGACTAGTCTCTTGCAGCGGCTTGACAGTAAATTAAAAGATATCTGCAAGATTGCAGTGGATGTGACGCAGACTGTGTCCAAGTGCCAGGACACGGAAAGGAAAAAGTTGATCCAACACATTGCCAGCCTTTGCAAGTCAGACCTGGCTGCTGAGTGCCACTGGCAGCAGCTGATACAGCAACTTACTCATGACCGGTGAGCTCTGGCAGCCATGTTGCTTTTACAGTGTGGGGTCAACAATGGCCAAGCACCAATGGACATATGTTGTTTGTGTGTTTACTTCTGGAATTGTACCGCACACAGTCTCGTGTCTGATTCAGGGCACATTTCACTACATAGTATACTTGGTAACCATGTATGTGACAAATAAAATTCTTTGATTGATTTGATTTGATTTCATGAGTCATCCCATTTATCTTACTGCTTTAGAGCGGTGTGGTTCGATCAGGCCTCCCACCCCATGTCTTGGCAGCTGGACCCCACAGAGGGACCCAATCGTGAGCGCAGACGACTGCAGAGGTGCTACTTCACTATTCCCAACAAGTACCTATTGAAGGAACGCAGGAAACCAGAGGGTACACTTGGCCTCATCTTTGTCTTCTGTATCTTTTTTCTTTTTTCTCATCTTCCATATCTGTGGCCTCATTGGTTGTTTCAAAGGGCTCTGTAAACTGTTTCTAACTAGCATACATTTGTGGAGAAAATGTTAGTTTGTGAAATTCCATGCAAAAATCATGTCTATATGTTTTTTCACAGAGCTGCTGAAGCCACCTCTCTCATTCATCTTTGAAGATAGGATCCACTCTTCCTTTCCCTCTAGCGTGAAGGACAAAGCCACCAGTGGACAGATCAGGTAGCCTTGTTAGATAAACTGTTGAATCCACAACAAAAATTGCTTTATTAAAGACCTTTGCAGAGTGCTTAATTAAACTAAATTGTAAGGCAATATTAGTTTATCACTGTGTAATAATCCTTTTTAATGTGAACCGCAAACATCCTTCACGGCTCAGTGGTGTGGAATACTGTCGGTCCCTGAATTACAAATTTTCGAGTAAAGCAGTTTTCGCCAATACAAACTTTTAAGTATTTAGTTTTTTTTTTTTTTTTTTTAAAGTAACCAGCATGCCTGACCAAATCCCCTACTTAAAATGTCAACCTATGCACCAACAGATAACACTTATAAACAGTAAGCAGTGCTGTTAGTTTTTCAAAAGAGTGTAAAAGAAGAAGGTGAACAAGTTGTAGATGATCCTATAGGTTCTAAAGAGTGCCAAATAAAAAGCATTTTCATTGTAACTGAGCAGTTCATTCATAACTGCTAGTAAGGTGAAGTTTTCCAGTGTTGTTTCAGTAGTATGACATGAACATGCCTGGTTACTGACTGATAAGAGGGGGGAACTTTAGTTAATAACTAAAAATGTCACTTACATTCACAAGAAAGAAGGAATTGGTTAAAAAATGTGCAAGCAAACTGGCAATGCACAAAGGAAAGGGCTGATTTGAAAAGGAATGTGCAAATTGTTCAAGGTTCCAGGTTTACTTTATTAGCCATATACTGCCTTATACAGCTGTTCAAAACAGAATGAAATGTAATTTCTGTTTTTACACAATGCACTATACATTAAACAGACAGCATGGATGTAAAGAAGACAGACAAAATGAAGTAGCTGGTAGGATAAATAGATAAGACAATGAAAATAAATAGGTAAGTAGATAAATAAATGATACAGAAAGAAGGTTCTGCAGTGAGAACTGACAGGGGTGGTGGTGGAAATGATAGAAAAAGGTAGTGGTTGGCATGGTGGCAGTGGTGATCTGTAGTTATACTGTCTGAAGTTCTGCAGCCTAACTGCCTGTCTGAGGAAAAAGCCTTTTCTGAGCTTGGCCCGCAGTTTGCGATAACGTCTTTCAGACAGCAGTGGTGAACACAGATGGTGGAAAGAGTGAGAGGGGTCAGTAGTGATCGTGTGAACTTTCCTAACACACCGTGTGTTTTAGGTTGTTTGAATGATAGGTGGTGGGGTCCTGGTAATAGAATGGGTGGGTAGTCTTCACTACTTCCTGCACAGCTTTCTAGTCAGCAGTGCAGTTCTCATATCAAATCAAAATACTGAAGATTAAAATGCTCACTATGCACACCTGTAGAAGCTGGTAATGGTAGGGTTTGGAAGTCTTCCTCTTTTCTCTTTGGTTGTGTTATGGTTCCAGGAGAAGTCCTTGGTAATGTGCACTCCCATGAAACTGAAGTTATCCACCAGCTCCACTGTTGAACAACCCATGCAGAGAGGAGTGTGAGCAGCTTGAGTCTGTCTGAAGGAAACAATCGTCTCCTGGGTCTTGTTGACGTTGAGACAGATTGTTGTCTTTGCACCAGGCTACACACTGCTCTGCTTCCTCTCTGTAGGCCGACTTTTTGGGGGTGAGGCCCACAATTGCGGTGTCATTGATATACTTGATGATGTGGTTTCTGCTGTGACATGATGCTATTGAATGATGAGCTGAAGTCAGTAGGCACCATCCTGACATTAACAGTCTTCACCCTCCAGATGGGTCAGGTCCAGAGGTACTGAGGTGGCGATGGCATGAGATTAGCTCAGGCTGCTTTCAGTGCTGCTCCTTTTCCAGATTTATATGCAGCATTGCGAGCTTTCAGCAGCAAGTAGACCTCAGAATTCTGGGAAGGCTACTGATTGGGTTGGATAGTGAAGGTATTGGAGGTCACAGCATCATCCTCGCACTTGCTGATGTAGCCTGTGACAGATGATGTGTATTCCTCCAAGTCCTTGTGGTCCCCAAATGTAACAGCAGTTTTACACTGGTTTCAGTCTGTGTGCTCAAAACAGTCTTGCAGCACAGCACAGTACCTCCCCCTTGTCACATTGTTGGTGCTTGGTGACTGGTTTAGCTTTCACCAGAAGCCACTTGTAAACAGGCATCAGCAGCAGGGAGATGTGAGCTGAATGTGTAAGATGTGAGTGTGAGCAACCTTGTATGCATCGCAAATGTTTGTAGTAGCAAGGTCTGGTTTGCTTTCTTCCTTTGTGGAGCAACATACATGCAGGTGGAATTTGAGTTGGACTGTCTTGAGATCAGTTGAAACGGCCAAAAACAATTAAAAGACTGGGTGTGCATTTTGCTGCAGGCTAATAGCGCTATAAAGTTCACTGAAAGCGTCTTTGATGTTAGGGCTTGGTAGAGTGTGTTGTACACCATGAATACATTCACAAACTCCCTCGGTCGATAGTGGGACCGGTATTTAACTATTAAAAATTTAGCCGTGGCCGAACAATGAGTGAAAGGAAAGAAACATTTGCACTCCATCATTTGTTTATGTAGCCACACAGACTGCCTTATTTCATTTTCCCCACTGTGACATTTATGTCCAAGTAGATCATAAAGTCTGTCCAGTTCTGTCCCCAAGCCTGGGATGTTTCCTTGGAACCATATCACGATAAGAATACTACAGTCTCATTTCTTTCTGTGTAGCACATCTTAGCCTGAGTAGATCCATTTTATTGTCCAGAGAAAGACAGAATCACTGATCTTGTGGGGGTTCTTCCTGAGCTTGTTTTTCCATTTTCATTTTTCAACTTATGTCAGTTATTAATGGATTACTCTCTAGCTTTATACGTGGGACCACTTGTCCTCCATACCGAATTCTCAGGTGCTTTCCTAAAGTTCTGACTCTGGAAAGTGAGGGGCTGTCAGCCAACCTGTTTGCTGAGAAAAAGAGAGAGACAGATAGAGTCTGTGTTGTTCTGCTGCTTTTCCACTGGAAAAGATCCACTGCTACCTCGTAGCCCCTGACGTGTTGGACTTTTAAATTTACATTAACGCATTTCTCCAAATCAGCATATACCTCAGAGCAAACAAAAATCCACGTCACCATCAGTCAGAGGCATAATTATAGACACGGGATTCTCAAAGCACAGTTTTTCCTGGTCCTCATTACAGAAGTACACTATATGGACAAAAGTACTGGGACACAACTCTTAATTATTGAATTCAGGTGTTTCAATCAGACCCATTGCCACAGGTGTATAAAATGAAGCACCTAGCCACGCAGTCTCCATTTACAAACATTTGTGAAACGAAATGGGTCGTTTTGATGAGCTCGGTGACTTCAAGCGTGGTACTGTGATAGGATGCCACCTTTGCAATAAGACGGTTCGTGAAATTTCATTACTGCTGGATATTCCACGTCAACTGTAAGTGATATTATTGGAAAGTGGAAGTGTTTAGTAACAACAGCAACTCAGCCACAAAGCGGAAGACCATGTAAAGTCACAGAGCGGAGTCAATGACTGCTAAGGTGCATGGTGCATAAAAGTTGCCAACACTCTGCAACTGATTCCATAGCTTGGTGTGGAAGAACTTGACTGGCCCGCACAGAGCCCTGACCGCAACCCCATCGAAAACCTTTGGGATGAACTGCAACGGAGATTGTGAGCCAGGCCTTCTTGTCCAACATCACTGCCTGACCCCATAAATGCTCTAGAGAATAAATAGGCACAAATTCCCAAAGAAACACTCCCAAATCTTGTGGAAAGCCTTCCAAGAAGAGTGGAAGCTGTTACAGCTGCAAAGGGGGACCAACTCCATATTAAAGTGTATGTATTTCAATGCAATGTCATTGAAGTCCCTTTTGGTGTAATGGTCAGGCGTCTCAATACTTTTGTCCATATAGTGTAGCTCCATACTGAGTTTATGTTGAGCCACTGGTCTGTTCTGAGTCTCATTCGACTAACAAACTTTTGAAGGAACAAAGAATTTCAAAATCATTGTTTGTAAATTAGGGACCCATTGCATGATCTTTGGAACATAACCTGAGCAACAGTGTGACTCTAGAATGCTCTGTTGAGGGCCATGTCCTGCTTCCAGGTTCACTTGGAAGTGTGTCAGTGTTTCCCCCTCCAGAGAGACTCCAGGGGACCTTCTTATGGGTGAGACTTGCTGTTCTAGCCATATTCCTTACGAATCGGGTACACATCCTCATGGTACACAATATATGTTGATTCAGGTCCTTCTCTTCTTCTTAACAGGAGACTCTGGGATGTATTTTGTTGAGGACAATGCTGCTGATGGCTTTGACAATCATGTAAGGTGTCCTTCTAATACATTCTGCAGTGTTAGTTAATTCTCAGTTGACCTGTGAGATTTACATAATTGTGCATAATTCTATTCAGTAATCTTACTGTTGATTTTCAGCATGAGTCAGACAAACAAATCATCAGTTTGTTGTAGGTTCAAAAGTGAACATTGTCATTGGATGTCATAGAGTCTCCATGGCGAAATGGAACTGGCGTCATTTTCCTGGACGTATGAGGAAATCAAGGAGGTCCACAAGCGATGGTGGCAGCTGAGAGACAATGCTGTGGAGATCTTCCTTACCAATGGGATGACCCTTCTTCTGGCTTTTGATAATACTAAGGCAAGATAGCTCATAAATGTTTCAGTCATGATGTCAAAGCACACCTACACTCTCGTGAAAAGTGTCAAACTGAGTTTTTTGGCAATCTTCTCCCTCCTGCAGTCCCGCAATGACATCTACCAGAATATTCTGTCCTCTAATCTACCCAATTTATTGGAGTGTGGGAATATCTCGGCATTAACTTACCTGTGGAGCATGGGTCAAATCACCAACTTTGAGTACCTCACCCACCTCAACAAGCATGCTGGCCGCTCCTTCAATGATCTCATGCAGTATCCTGTCTTCCCCTTCATTCTGAGTGACTACACCAGTGAAACTCTGGACCTTCATGACCCTTCCATTTACAGGTCAGACTTTCTGACTATGAGATCTACAGAGAGATTGTACAAATTGTTATTTTTATTTGCACATATTATTGTTCCTGACTCGTGTTACCAACGGCATCGTGGTAAAGATGGTGTTCTTCCATCTCTGAAGCACCCTCCCATCACCCCTCTCTCTCTCTTTCTCTCTCTCTCTCGCTCTCTCTCAACAGTCCAACACTCTCCTTACCCTCCACCTGCCGACCATAGCGATGCGCAAACAACAATAACAAATAATATATCCCCAAACTTTATTTTGTATTCAACTTTTGAATTTGGTGCAGTGTGTGTGTGTGTGTGTGTGTGTGTGGGTGGGTGGGTGGTATGTGTAGTGGCTACGCTTGTGTGTAGCGCATTTGCTGTTGAATTTTCAATTTTTAAAATAGCAAGTAAATAGCCTTTTTAAAGTTTGATGAACTTGATGCCACAAAAACCTCCCTTTGGGTGAGAAGTCCCTGTATTAAAAATTACAAGTCTGGCTGGAAGAAGAACCTGTGTGCAAAGGACCAAAAAAACTGAGGTTTATAAATATAGAGATGGACAAATATAAATGTTAAAAAAAAAAAAAATACAGTACAGGTGTCCCTTGAGATATGAATCTTTGACTTATAAATTTTTGCATTTAAGTTTAGGAGTGTAAAAATATGATGCTGACTTTCCTCTTGCAAGTACAAGAGCCATTTGCACAATAAAAATCTAGGTGTTATGTTTTTCTCCTCAAAGTGATAATTACATAATAAAGACTGCTTTTTATCATCTTGGGAGGAATGCAAAAGACTTTTTTGTGACTGTGAAGCTAAGAATTTGACCCATGCATTTGTTAACTGGCAACCTCTTTATGCTGGTCTTCCAAAAGTGCTATTGACTGCAACTGGTATTGAATGTCACAGCAAGAGTTGTTGTTATTGTTATTATTATGTTTTCCATCAGGAATCTCTGCAAACCCATAGCGGTGCAGAACAAGGAGAAGGAAGACCGCTATGTAGACAATTACAAGGTACATATGTTCACCAACAATGCCTTTATTGATGCAGTCGAAACTATAGAGTGACTCCTCAAGTTACAGTACAGTTACTGTTATCAGAAGACACAAAAGTTATTGCTTTGTAAAACTTCTGTTTGCAGCATAGCAAATGTCACCCGTGTTTACCTACCAAATTTTAAAATATCACATTTTAATGTAGCTCACAGCTAGTAAAATTACAGCAATAATAATATTACTCTGGTTTTCATTTGCTACATTTATCCAGTTTTTGGTTATGGAACTTAATGGAGGTACAAACAAAAACAAGTTACAGCCCTCTAAGTTTGAATTGTTGGTAAGTGTACGTTATTGTTACTCAGCAAAGTGTAATGGTCCTGCAACGTACAGGGTATAACTGACACTCCTGTGTGTGTCAACCCTGGGCATTACTGAATCGCACTCTGTGCACACTGTGTGCTAGGTACCCACTAAGTCCATACCCTTTCTCTTACAGTACCTGGAGGAGGAGTTTTGTAAGGGTGTACATGAAGATGACCCCATGCCCCCTGTGCAGCCCTACCACTACGGCTCACACTACTCCAACAGTGGCACTGTTCTGCACTTTCTGGTCAGGATGCCACCTTTCACCAAGATGTTCCTGTCTTACCAAGGTGAACAAAGGGGTGTTTGTCCCTCTGCTACATGGCTGTGAAGAGCAGAACGCTCCTTATGTTAATAGGGCTAATGTACACAGATTCCAGTTCAAAGGGAATTTGAAGGTGCTTTCTCATTTATCACAGTCTGTTCCATTGCTGTTTGGGAAATTTCCACAGCATTTCCCTGCTACTGCTGCTCTTCAGCTGCTCAGCAAATAGCACTTTAAAAGATGTTCAGTTAAAAGAGGGTTTGATCTTGAAAGTGACTGATTGATGTATTGTTGCCAATGGCTTAGGCCCCAGAAATGACCATATAAAGTTGTCTTCATGTTGCTCCCCACTTCAGAATCAGGCTTTAATTGTAAATGTAAATTATGCAATGCTTACAGATTGTGAAGCTCTAAATGTAGTAGCCTCATCTCCCAATTCTTCTGTCTTATCCAATAGACCAGAGTTTTGATATCCCCGACCGCACCTTCCACTCTATGCACACTACCTGGCGACTTTCCTCCTATGATTCCATGACTGATGTTAAGGAGTTGATTCCAGAGTTCTTCTATCTCCCAGAGTTCCTGGTCAACAGAGAAGGTACTGTGCTATTGCTTTGCTCGCTTTAATTTAGCAGATGTTGGTATTGTATTTATCAAAATGGATATGTGAAAATTAGTCATGTTGAACAAAAGCAGGAAACCCTGATCCTCAACAATAAGGGAACATGATTACCATTTCAGATGTGCAAGAGCTTTGGTACAGTGAAAAATAGGCATGCTGTTCAGCTTTCACGGATCCAGTTTGACCCCTTCTAATTTCTAAAGTACACTTTTGTCTTTAAAGTATCTGATGAAAGTTTTCTGTTTAAACTGTGTTGTCAAGGTCCCTGTTTTCTGCTTGGTTTACAAACTTTGATTTCAACCTGTGTCCCATTTTACAGGCTTCGACTTTGGGGTGCGACAAAATGGCGAGCGTGTCAACCATGTTAATCTGCCACCTTGGGCCCGCAGTGACCCACGCCTCTTCGTCTTGGTTCACCGGCAGGCTTTAGAATCAGACCTGGTCTCCCAGACACTCTGCCACTGGATTGACCTGGTTTTTGGGGTCAAGCAGAAGGGCAAGGCAGCAGTGCAGGCTGTCAATGTCTTCCACCCAGCTGTGTGTACCTCCAGACTCAATCACCGCCATCATCTCCACTTGCATGTTTAAAATTGCATGCTGGGTCTTCAATTTTCAAAAAATGCCCATTCATAATTCAGTTTCTTTATAGAATTCAACCGCTATATCACAAAAGTAAAAGCTTAACAATGCAGCTGTTTCTTCTGGCTAGGTTTTGGGAAAAATGATGAAATGTGTAGAGATCTGTAGAAGCTATAGTTCCTGAGCTTCGCTCAAATGCATTTGAATAGCTTAAAATTTTACCTGCAGAAAATTTTTGTTAAAGTATTTAGGGACTCCATTCTACGACCCCTCTTGGAACATTAATCTTTAGCCTTTCATCAGTATGCCCAGTTGCATTATTTCAAGTTAGTAACAACGAGACTTGGTTGAATTAAACTGTAATTTTATTAAAGATCTACGAAAACTTGCTTTTCACTGTTACCTCACGTGCTTATTTGTTTGCACACCTGATTATAATCTACTGCTATTGATTAGAGTCTGTTGTTTAGTGTGCTTACTCTGCCCAATTGCTGTGCCTTTTTTCAGACATACTTTGGGATGGATGTGTCTGCAGTGGAGGACCCTGTACAAAGACGTGCCTTGGAGACCATGATCAAGACCTATGGCCAGACCCCACGGCAGCTCTTCAGTACCTCCCATGTTGGCCGGACAACACCCAGACTCTTCACAGAGGGGGAGCTGCCAGTTGCCATGGGCCTCCTTGCCCACTTGGCATTCAGGGACAGCAGAGACCACCCAAAGCAGGCAATCTGCCCAGTATGTGCTCCTAAACCCTGTCCTCCAGGCCACTGGAGCAGATGTGCGGTCAACAGATTATTATTAACATTAGTGTGGTGAGCAAAATTGCTAACCACACGAATGTTCTCTGTTCCCGGTCACCAGAGCCCTCTCCCTTGGGTCAGAGGCCTGAAATGGGGGGAGTATGTGGGTTCCCTCAGTGCCCCAGACCCAGTGATATGCTTCACCCAGCCCCATGGAGAGCACTTTGGTTCACTACAGGCCCTGCCCACCCGGGCCATCTGTGGTTTGTCATGCAGGATCTGCCTCATGATGGTCTACAGCAAGGAGCAAGGTATGTTGTCTGTTCTGCTTGCACTTACCCTTCAGAGGACCACATCACACATAGATGTTGGTCCTTGATCGGTTTTCCTTGTCATACAAGAGTCCTTTTCCTTCCTTTAAAAGCTGCTTAAAACATTGGCGACCCGGGCATCCTTAACTTTTAATCACCCCTTAAAGGGATTTGACACTGCTAGATTTGCTTTCTGTGGCTGGTTCGACTCCCTGTTGATTTGTCATGTGATGAATTACTGGTGTTTGAGGCTGTATCTTTGGAATCCTTTTTTGTAGCGATGGAAACATATTGAGACTTGAAACAAGTGAGGTGTCCTTCAAAAATCAGGGACTCTGCAGTACCCCCATTACCCTAGCCAGAGTACAGAGTTTATAATGTGGCAGACTTCAGAAAAGTAAACCCCAGTTTTGACTGTCATTATTCACACTAGTGTATAGGAATAAATTTGATTATTACATAAGTTTTAGCCATAACCAGTAATGCTTATCGGATGATTTTTGCTGCCCACATGTTCATGCTTCCCTCTGGAGGGCCATGTCTCACAGCCATGCTTGTTTCAGGTGTTCGGAGTATGCACAGCACAGACATCAAGTGGTCAGCCATCATCAGCTGGGGCTATGCTGACCACACACTGCGGCTTAAGAGCAAGCAGAGCGAGCCACCCGTCAGGTTCATCCAGTGCTCCCAGCTATACCAGGTGAGTGTCTGGACAGAGCAGGACCGTAGCATTAGGGTTTGTAGAATATTTTGCACCCCCTCTTCCCCAGTTTGCTTGACATGTGGCAAAGGGCAGTTGAAACACATTTTGCCAACCATGGACTTTTAAATATTCACGCCTCAGGAGAAAATCCGGTCAGTAGACACAGGGAACTAAATATGACAAACCATTTGTTTGTTAAGAGTGTGTTGAAATTCTTATATTAGAAGATGAGAATCTGTCTAAATGCAGCCTGTTCAGTTTTTTGCCCATTTTAATTACAAAATACTGGTTTTTGCCTTCTGAAATGTCCTTTTTTTTTTTTTTTTTTTTTTTTTTTTTGGTTACCCTTTAAATACACTATGATATGCGCTGGACAAATGGGTTATTTTACAAACCAATAAAAAGCTGTGCAGCAGAATTTGTCTAAGATGTTCCAAACATGGGAGTAGCTTTTCTTTCTTTGATCCAACAACTGGGACTCACAACTTTCAGCCATCTTAATTTTCAACTACACCAGATGGTACAAAAAGGCATCAAATGCAGGACTTGGAGAGGTGATATCTAGTAACCTTGTGACAGGTGTTGCTGAATGCAGCAGCTGGGTTTGCATTGTTATCTCTATTTCTCTATGTGTTAGTGCAGAATGGGCACTTGGTTAGCTACACGCATCTCTTCTGCCTCTCCTCCAGGTTACCAGCTGTGCATGGGTGCCTGACAGCTGCCAGCTGTTCACAGGCAGCAAGTGTGGTGTCATCACAGCCTATAGCACCCGCGTCACTTGTGGCACGGTAAGCGCTGTTTCCTTGGAAACACACCCCTGCCGGGTCTCACCGCTGCAGCCAAGCTGTTTTTGTCGTTTGGTGCTGCTTTACCGGTCACATCAAGGTTGTGCATTTTAACACATTCAGATCTGGACATCAGGTGGACTGAAAATGAACACAGTTTTACTCCAACTCCTTGGCTGCTTCACTCATGCATGTTAGTCCTTGATTATGTAGTGTGGTGATTTGGTATTTTACAAGCCTCAGTTCCACAAAAGTAGGGACAGTATGTGAAATGCTAATACAAACACAAATCTGTGATTTATAAATGCTCTTTGACCTACATTAAATTGAAAACAATACAAAAATACGATGTGCAGTGTTTTACCTTGTGAACTTTATTATTTCTCTGTATAAAGACGCTCATTCTGAATTTGATGCCTGCAACACTTGCCAGAAAAGTTGGGACAGGAGGGTTTAATAACACTTAGTCATTTGGTTACTGACGACACCAATTGATCCAGTTTTGAAAACCGTATTTTTACCATTCTTTCATCATGCAAGTGTTCAGCTGTGAAACTGTATGGGGCTCAGTTGTTGAATTCTGTGCTTCATAATGCACCACACGTTTCTAATGGGAGACAGGTGTGGACTGCAGGCAGACCAGCCCAGCAGCCGCACTCTCTGGTTATGCAGCCCTGCTGCCGTAACACATGCAGAATGTGGCTTGGTGTTGTCATATTGGGGAAGCATGGACGTCCTTGAAAAAGATGTAGTCTGGAAGGTAGCATATGTTGTTCGAAAATGTGTACATATCCTTTAATGTAAATGGTATCTGCAGAGATGTGCAAGTTGTCTGCATTGGGCATTAATACCCCCGATGCCATGACCGACAAGGGCTTTTGAACAACCTGGATAGTCCTTCTTTTTTTTTTTTTTTTTTTTTTTTTTTTGAGATAACAATGTCCATTTTTCCCATCTGAAATGTTGACTTGTCAGTCCACAACATGCGTTACCATTGTGCTTGAGTCCATTTCAGATGAGCTTGAGCCCAGAGAAGTTGGCAGTGTTTATAGATGTTGTGAACACGCAACATCCATTGTGCACAGCACAGTCTTAACATGCATTTGTGGATTTAACGATAAATGGTGTTGGGTGACAATGGTTTGTCCAAGTATTCCCAAGCCCATGTAGTGATGTTCACTATAGTAGCAGGCCAGTTTTTAATGCAGTACCGTCTGAGGGATCGAGGGTCACGGGCATTCAGCAGTGGTTTTTTGGCCTTGCCGTTTACACGCAGAGATTTCTCCAGATTACCTGAATTTTTTTGATATTATGCGCCGTAGAGGGTGAAATGCACACAACCCTTGCAGTCGCTTGTTGAAGAACATTGATCTTAAACTGCTGGATTATTAGCCGATGCATTTTTTGGCAAAGTGGTGAACCTCCACCCATCCTTGCTCATAAAGGATTAAGCCTTTCCTGGATGCTTCTTTTATACCCAAGCTTGATTGCATCACCTGTTTCAGGTGTTTTTTGCTCCTCGTCTTAAATTGCCCTGTTCCAACTTTTTTGGGGTGTGTTGGGACACATCAATTTCAGAATGAACGTAAAAACAATGAAGTTGATAGGTAAAACATAAAATATCTTGTCTTTGCACTATTTTTGTTTAAATACAGGTCAAAGTGGATTTAGAAGCCACTACTTTTTGTTTTTATTAGTATTTTGCATCCTGTCCCAACTTTTTTTGGAACTGAGGTTTGTAGTAACACTGTGATGGATGACCTTAAGATGACCTCTGATCACTTAGTAGAATGACCCTATCCCTTTATATGTGACCACAGCAATCAGAGATGGAGGTGGTGTCCCATGTACACCTCTATGGCCACACAGAGGAAGTGACTGGCCTGTTTGTTTGCAATTCATTCAGCATCCTCATCAGCATGAGCAAAGATGGGACCTGCATTCTCTGGGACCTCAACAGGTGAAATGTGTTGTAAAAAAGTGATGTAAGATGTAGCTATGAGTACCTCTATGTATGTCTTTCAAACTACCTGAGAATGATATACCCACTAACTCCTTGTGCTGGGAATATAGCCAAAGGGCAGTTTTATACAAAATTTGTCTATAAAATTGGAATACATTGATCATAATCTTTACAAAATCCACACAAACTGAGCAGAGATGGAACTTATGCTGATTCCCACAGCCCGGGTGCTGTGAGACACCAGCTCTGTCTACTGCACCACCACGACATGAGCTTTTATTAAGAGATGCGTTGCTGTCCCCTTTCCCTCATTTCACAGGTTATGCTATGTGCAAAGCCTCACTGGGCACAAGAGTCCTATCATGGCAGTGTCTGCTAGTGAGACAACTGGCGACGTTGCAACTGCATGTGGTTCAGGTGAGATCAGTCGTCAAATGTGAGCTCATAGGGTATCTGCAGATAAAACAGACAAATTAATTTAAGCAAGGTCCCTAGGTTCAGCTACCTTTGTGTTCCTAGGCCAGTAGTAATGCAGGCCTAGGCTAATAGTAATGTACAATAGAATGGCAGTATTGCAATGCCTGACTAATATGTTTATTCAAATGTTCCTAGTATTTTACCTACTGTTTATTCACACATTGTATACTATAAATCCTTTCTGTAACTGGTCTGGGTCTTTGACCACTGTACAGTTCCAATGATCACTTTTACACCCAGCTTCCATCCTTTGACACCCATGTCTCTAATCCTTCTTATATTAGTTTTGCACAGTTAGTAAGATCCAGTCATTTGCTGCTATCCAGCTGCACTGGAATTGGTTTCTGATGTGAGAAGGCTACTCATTTAGGTAATCTGGTCGGAATTGTCTCACCGTGAGTTGGGTGAACTCGGTCAAAAAGTGCAAATAACTAGAAAGGAGTCCTTGCAACAGAGTTCATCTAGTCTGGATAAGTGAATGCTCATAAGTGGGATTGGTATCCTCTGTAACAGTCAGGTCTCTCTTTACTTAATGGTCTGTGTAAGTTTGAGACTGATTTTTCTTTGTTTCTACTCTCTGAGTAATGCTTATTTTTAAGTCAGTATGTTTACTTTTTCCTGGAATCAGCGGGTGGTGGCAGTGACCTGCGACTCTGGACAGTCAATGGAGACTTGATCGGTCACGTTCACTGCCGAGAGATGATCTGCTCAGTAGCCTTCTCCAACCAGTCTGAGGGGGTGTCAGTTAATGTCATTGCCGGAGGCCTTGAGAATGGTGTGGTCAGGTAAAGAATTACCTCCGTCCCACCTCCCAACACCAGCTTCTTCAACACACAGGTAACCAGGGCATCTGTTGTCCAAGCAACCATGTAAGAATGGAATCTCTTTCTTGCTTCTTGTTCCACATTCACTGATTACACCATGAAAGGGGACCTGTTCATCTTTTAGAAATAGAACAGTATTTTTTTAATCATATAATTATTGAATTTATTGCATGTAAATTGCACAGTTTGATAAAAGGACCTATGTATAAATATGATTAATTGTGGCAGTTAAAAGAATAGACATATATTTTTATTTTAATTTTTAAATAAAAAGTTTGTCTCAGAGATGTAATTAGAAATTGAGTTAAGTGTATTCCATGCTGACGTATTGGGTTGGAACAGGCAGCTGTATTCATAGGTTTGGCATACACTGCTTGGTGCCTTGGGTGGGCTGTCTTTTTGCTATAGGAGTCCAGTGTCCTCTCTATTAGCAGGTCTGCATGCACGATTATAGTTTTTACATAGGAGTCCACATGTGCTAGCGCCTGACCTGTTGATCCTTACCTCCTTTCATAGACTGTGGAGCACTTGGGATCTAAAGTCTGTCAGAGACATCACCTTCCCCAAGTCCAACAGACCAATTGTCAGGTATATCCACATGTGGGCTCTATTATAAGAAGCATTTACACATGTCATTAAGTTAGACTTATATTAGACTGATAAGGAAGCTTTGTAGTTAAAATGGTTCCAAGTTTTACATATTTGAACTTAACTTGAGTTGCTTTTATTTAATAACCCAATGATCAGTTTGTCTCATATGATCCACTTCTGTCATCCCCCTTCTAGTCTGACATACTCGTGTGATGGACACCACTTGTATACAGTGAACAGTGATGGCACAGTGATTGCCTGGTGCCGCCGTGACCAGCAGCAAATGAAACTACCCATGTTCTACTCATTCCTCAGCAGCTATGCTGTAGGCTGAATGATGGAATGAAGCTGAAGCTACCTGTGTTGTACACACCCCTCAGCAGTTACAGTGCTGACAGAATTAATGGAAGAAGCTATTTGTGTTCTGCTCATTTCTCAGCTACACTGGTAACTGAATTAATGAATGATGGACTAGAACTGTTTATCTTCAACTTATTTCAAAACAGCGGCACTGTCAGGTGAATGGGCAGATAAAGGTTTCAATGTTCTGGTGTTTTAACATCTTCTAAAATATTACAGAATGAAGTTGCCTCCTGTGCTGCTATGCGGGTGAGCGAACGAGCAAGCGAGTGAGTGAGCGAATGAATGAATGAGCAAGCAGGCCATGTTGTGGTGTGTTCCTTACTGGGCCTTTGGCCCTACCCTCTGTACTGTTTTGTATGCTGGAGCACAGATATCAACATGCACAAAAAACACTATTGTTAGTCCTGCTTAAGCTTCACAAAGACTACCAATCTATTTGCATTAATTTATGTTGAGCTGTAGAAGTTTGGCTTTGAGAAATTTCATTATTTTTTTTTTTTTGATCACTTAAATATTCTGTACAAAAAAGTTTCCATGAGGTGATGTCCAGCCCTGACCTTAGTTTGCCACGAAAGCTCTTTCCTGACAGTGGGCTGTGAACTGGCCCTGTTTGCCAGACTGCTCCTCAGTGGGATCAGAACTTAGTCACTGCTTAGTGGATCTGCTGCATCTGGTGCCCCTCTTGCAGAGCTGTGATGCTGAAGCAGCTGCTACAGGAGTACAATGTGCTGTACTGGCTCCAAGTCTGAAGGTTGACATAGAAAATGACTGTCTTTTTGGCCAGTTCCACTGAAGTTACAGATGCGCAATTCAGTCCACCTTCACTGCACCACAGAGTTTCCTGCATTCCCTTTGCACTAATGCGCTTGACAATAGGTGGCTTATATTGGCGGAAGACAAAATAAGTCTTTGTTCAGGATAACTTGTACAAATGGCCAAGCCAGTTAGATTGTAATCCACGTATGATGTACAGTAAGCCAAGCATGGCAGTAATGTGTATGATCTGCCAAAGATGGATGAAATGTGTTATAATGTAAAACGTTATATTTTGTTTTATGTTCACTTTTTTCTTCAAATCTTACTTGCTTATAATTAACTTGGCTTATTTGTTATGTGTTGTTTTTTTGTTCTACATTTGCAGCCCTACTTCTTAAATGCATCATAGTCCCAGTTTTTATATTTTTAATTCTTTTTATATCTGTGAAGAAACGAGTGAAGTCTATGGGGGTGAGGGCAACAAACTTTCGACGTGTAAAGCAGAAATGACTTGGATGCGGGGGCATTGGCGTCAGAGGCGATCGGCATTGCCAGAGGGTCAGCGTCACTGGAGCCGCTTTTTGCCATTTGAAATTAGCACATCATTAGGGTCCACGCTTGAGATGCAGAAAATCTGAAGGGTGTCCCCACCATGTTGTGAGTCTCACAGGCCCTGACGCTAGTCAGCATTAAACATGACTTGTTCATCTGAACTCCCACTGCAAATAAATCACTGCACCTAACACAAGTGTTTGTATTACTGTAACTTTGGAATATGTAAGACATGGCCAGTGTTTATTGTAAGGACAAAATATAATGATGAATTCTGTTTGCTATTACTGCCTCTCCTTGATAATTCTCACTCTTTGTAATCCAAATTCTTGTGCTGTTGGGGTAGTCGGTCATTGAAGATTGCATGAATTATTTCATAAAATTCAACTACTTTTGGAGATGACACTGAAGTCCCATTTTCACTAAAGTCATATTCACCCCAAAACTTCACACACTAAATATCTGTTTAACATATATTAATAATTTTATATTTATGTGTTTTGTTTTATTTTTATATTTCCTGCCAATTATCAAGCAGTCAAGGACCACTTTCTATAATGTTCCTTACATGTATGTATTGCATTTTTTATTTTTGGTCTACCTGGAAAGCTGTTGGCTTCACTGCTTTTTTTTTTTGGTCAGCAGGCCAGAATGAACTACAGTTTTTGCCTAAATGTAATGAGACAAAAGGCTCACGCTAGCAAGAAAGCAAAATGCTTAAAAAATGAATACTTTAAATGTTGTTTTTTGCAGTAAACAATGATATTTATGTTCTGTTATTTGTAATCTGTCACTTGTCTACAGCATCGGAGGCTTCTCCCTTTAAGAGGAGTTATAATGGCTGGAGTAGGGTAAGATGAGCATGTACAGTATACACTGATCAGCCACAACATTAAAACCAGCTGCCTAATATTGTGTAGGCCCCCCTTGTCAAACCAAAATGGCTCTGACCCATGGGGGCATGGACTCCCCAAGACCTCTGAAGGTGAATTGTGGTATCTGGCACCAAGACGTTAGCAGCAGATCCTTAAAGTGCTGCAAGTTGCCAAGTGGGGCCTCCATGGATCAGACTTATTTCGGAACATCCCACAGATGCTTAGATCAAATTGAGACCTGGGAAATTTGGAGGCCAAGACAACACCTTGAACTCTTTGTCATGTTCCCCAAAGCATTCCCAAACAATTTTTGCAGTGTGACAGGGCCATTGCCATCAGGGCATACCGTTCCTTTGAAGGGGTGTACATGGTCCGCAACAATATTTACGTAGATGCTACAGGTCAAAGTAATGTCCACATGAGTGCCAGGACCCAAGGTTTCTCAGCAGGACATTGGCCAGAGCATCACACTCCCTGCTTCCCATAGGGCATCCTGCTGCCATCTCTTCCTCAGGTAAACGATGCACCCGGCTGTCCACGTAGTTCCTGAGACCAGGCCACCTTCTTCCATTGCTCCAGTTTTGATGCTCATGTGCCCATTGTTAGTGCTTTCAGCAGTGGACAGGGGTCAGTGTGGCCAGTATGACTATATGAGGCTGATATGTTGTGTTTACCAGTAGCCAGACCTGTTTGCACCGTGATGAAAATTACTGATGAGATTTCACCTTACAAGTGAATTCCTCCCAAAAGTAGGGGCATGCCTGTATTTAGGGATTCTCTACTGCAAGTCACTTTATTCTCATATTAGGGTTACGTATGTGTTGAATGAGTTTGTCAAGATTACAGTGCATATTTGTAGCTGTGAACCTAGAGAATGTTTTTCAACAGCTTTACATTCAGGTAAATTGCCAGATGTCTGACATTTTTGCATTTACCTATTTAATACAACCTTTTTCTTATCTACAAATAGAAAAGGTCCAGGTCAAATGCACTTTTTCACACATTTTCTCTGAATTAATTTCTTGCTAGTCAAGTTTTCCATTTTACTGCAGCTCCTCTGTTGTAATTCATGGAAAAAGTAAAACAGAAATGAAAAATGTGAAAATGTGAGCCGAATGTTACATCCCGGGAAAAGATTTTACATTGTAGTAAAATGTGTGTTTTCAAATGTTGACATATTTGAATCTTTAAAAATTCTTTAAAAATGTTTTTCACAGTGAAATGTACAATGCACTTGGGTCAGGATATCTTGGCATTAACGCTTAAACCATGACAAGTAGCTAACAATGTTCTTTGATACTGTACTGTTATTTTACCTCACCTATATCTAAAAACATAAGGAAAAATTCACTTATTTACCTACTGACTAAATCACATGACAATATCCTTAGTATGGTTCATACATTCCTCAATTTTGCTTGCCAGATTCTGAAAATACATTTTCTCCAAAAGATTTCCCTTACTGTGTTGATACTGGTATTTTAATTTGCTTACTGTGGAAGATGATTTGTTACCAAAAAGACCAAATATGATGTCCAAATCAATGCGCAGTTGGGTTTTTGCACTAAGCTACTTACAGTATTTTCAGCTGGGTAATTTTTACTGTGTCAGTCCAGGTGAAGTTACCTTGCTCTAAGGTTCGACGTAGCAGCAAGTAGGATTCAAGCTGGGATCTTTTCAATATGGGACAACCCTGCCCACTGCTACGCTGCCCATGTAAGCCCAGCCCGGCCATCCGCTGGAGCAGAGATGCTGTGCTTGCTCTCAGGCTCCAAGGCACTTGAGCAGGCAGCACCTCCTGCTGTCGCGGTTCCTGGGGTTCTTTTACGCCTACGGAGTGGCTTCAGGCTGTGCGCCTCTGCGCTGCGCCCATGGGCTCCAGAGTGGCCCGGTTGCCATGGCGCCTGGCACCCGTGTGAAAAATGTGAAAATGTAAGCCGAATGTTACATGCCAGTAAGTTGCTGAAAGTCCCAGGTTCCTCCAGTGGAGGCCATGAAACACGCCGGGCTGACTTGATGCCAGGGCGCCATTTGGCCGCAATATCTCGCTTGGGTGTTCACGCAAAGGAAATGAAATGAACGGCGTCGGAGCGCCGCGACTGGGCGTGAGGGTGGCGTCTCCCCCGATCAGGGTTCCCGCCGCCTTCTTGAGGACACATGGAGCGGGGGACCCGGTGATGTAGACCGTGATGTAGAAGCGAGCAGGGAATCCTTCTTCCCCAGAGCTTTTGCCTGTCGCCATGGTTGCCATGTTCTCGCTCACCCAAGAAGGGAAGGGAAGGGAATGGAATTGAATGGAATGGAGGGGCGTCTCGTCCGAAGGGCGGCGGTTCGGCACGACGCCTTTTCGCTCCTCGGCGCTGTTAAGAGCCCCGAGCCCGTCTTTCCCGGTGGGCGGGGGGCTTGGAGGTCTTCCCCCAGCACGAAGCCCCTTCCTCCTCCTCCTCCTCCTCCTCCCTCCTCCTCCACACGGCGCTGCAGCCATGTAGACGGCGGTGCTCGCTGCTGCTCGTCCGTGAAAATGCTCGCTCGGAGACAGCGTTGAGACGCGAGGGCTTCTTCCTCCTCCGCCATCAGTCCAAGCGTCACAGCGGAGCGCTGCTCTTTCCCTCCGAACGGACGACCGCCATCCGCCCCAGGCGCAGGTACGTCTCCGCTCCGAGTCTCTGCCGTGTCACGGGCGCACGCAGCCGGGGACCGCGCGGGGCGGCTGCCGGCCTCTGTGGCCGCCTGCTTACACGCACAAGAGCGCAGGAAAGGCGTCCGAGGTTTAAGGGCTGCAAATAAAGACGTGAAACGACACGGATTTCCATTTTTAAACGCAAAAAACGGCCTCTTTCTGTCACAGTGCACGAATGCAGAGGCGACGCCGTTTGCATTATCGTACGGCAGACGCGATTGTGTTTCATACAAAGAAAACAATAAAACGCACACAATTCGGCCTTATTTGTGTTGGCTTTTCCACAAAGGCGAGCGCTATAGCGAGCATTCGTGTCCGTTTCAGCGGAGTCTCTGGGCGTTTTGTCTTCCAAATGGAATTATTTCTCACGAATCATGACCGTGAGCGAGGATTTGTTTCACGCCGAAACGAAGCGCCTTTTATGAAGGATCTCTCGGACGTTTTCCTGCAAACGCCCAGTCCTGCACCTTGCGCCGGAATTGACGGCTTTTACAATAAACCCTCCAGGTGGGCAGCGTGAGTCCCGCTTTGTTTCGAGATGAGCGTCACGAATGGTGTGAACAAAAGAAAACGACGGGAACGAAGGAGCTGTTGAAGCCGTCGTGGACCTTTGAGCTCGGGCTCTGGGAAAAGGTGCGCGTTACATTACAGTGCTGTACTCAAAGTTCAGTTTCTGCTTTTGATGTGCAAGTCCTCAAGAGATTTTGTGGAAAATGATGTAGTCGCTCAAATATAAAGTAGCATATGCAAGCATTTCTTCTGTACAACAAGTAGCATTTCTCCTTGAAGTTGTGACTCGGTGCAAACCCATTTACAAAAAAAGTCCCGCTTTATCAGACTGGCTACTTTTTCACCAACAAATGACAGTTTTGTATTGTGTTTGAATGAAACACCCAAAGTAATGGCATGGCTAAGGGCATCACATGAAGCTAAGGGTTGCTGGTTTGAGTCCCCTGTTTATCCTGAGCACATTTATTGAAATGGGCACAAGAATAAATGGGCAAAGAGCTGAAACTGACAGCGTCTGGCAAGTTTGTATAACAAAATAGTAATGCAACCGCTAGCCTTATTTGCTCATTTCTTCTAATAAACACTGATACCATCTGGCAGTGTGAGAAACAGCACGGTTATGAAGGGCAAAAATATTTTACAACCCAATGACTTGTAAGTATCCAGAAATAAAGCTAGTGTACATTTTTTCCTCCTCTTTCCTCCTTCAGATGAACTCTGGCATTCATATGAGGTGCTTTTTCCAGTTTGGGGTTACAAGTAGATTACATGATTGGTTTGCTTCCCCCCCCCCAAACAAATCGGAATCAGAAAAGTTTTTTTATCCCGAAGGAAATTACTGTAACTGAGTCTTGCTATGTGGGGGAAGTCTTGACTGCAACCTGTTGACAAAGGTGATGTGCCATGTTGGTGTGTATAACAAGAGGAAAACCAGGGTTGTCCCTGGGGGATCATTCACTGAAGAACCCCTGCCATTTGCACGCAGGGTTAAAGGGGTGCGACTGCTGCCTAAAGAGAGTTGCAAGCATGCGATGAAGGTTTGATGCGTCACGTTGTGGCTGCCACTCGGTGTGTGATGTCAGAAACGACTGCGATTCAGCAGAATGACACCTTCTGTGCACAGTTGACAGAGACTGGGGAACTGTGGAAAGGCTGATGTGACATCACCCACCAATGGTGATCAGGTGACTCATTCTCTCTGTTTATACTGTAACCAAATAATCATTCATGTTTTGCAGTAAATATGTACAATATAAAACCTGTCAAAATGCTTTCACAAAGCAAATGGGACAGATTTAGTTGCTGGATTGCTGAAACAATCATTTAGACACATGGAATAGTTATGTGGTGAATTTTTCAATTAAAAAGGAGATTAACAGATGGTTGTGCTAAATGTGTTTAAGGATGTGCAGTGTATCGCAGAGTGGCTGTTTGCATAACTGTTGAGCTTCTGCATTAACCCTGTGTTTGTGCATGTGAAGCCCACAAGAAATGTGACTAGTCAGTCCAGAATACAATTTTCTTTAAATGAAGAATATTGAATGCCCTATCACTATTTTAGTTTCTCCATGTTCTCAGCTGAAACATATTCTTATATAATTGCTCATTTTTTACTTCCTTTTTTATTGTCCTATTTGGTTTTCCTTTACACCAAACCATAGTAATGAAAGCTGTTTACCTCATGGTTTAAGCCAGCTAACTGATGATTAAATTATAGAGATGTGTGACTTAATTTTATGCATCATGTTCAGAGTTCCTTTTCTATATCTGCTGCGAAGTCCAAAATTATTGGCAACCTTCATGAAATTGAGCAAAAATCAAGGTATAAACCAAACGGTACTTACATTAGACAATGTCATATATTGGGCTCAAGTGCATAAAGAACCAGTACACTTTTAATACAGTAACTTTTTTGCACAAAACATTTTATCGTACTGTATTTCATATATAGGGATAATTTTGTGTCTCTGCTTATATATGTCAACATTGTGCAAGTTGTGAAAGGGTTGTGTCCAGCCACTGAAATTGTTCATGTTATAGGATCATTATGTGACCCTTTAGACTGAGACAGAAGTATAAGTAATTGTTTTTGGTGTTGTACTACTTTCTACCACAAATAGCTTAGCGCTATCCCTAAAGTATTTAGTAGAATAGAAGGAAACTAAATTATGCAACGATTTGCCTGGATACACTGTTGTTTGCAGTAATATACTGAAGTACTGACAAATGTGAAATAGTAGGCTGACCATCCAAGTGAAGCACCTAAATGTTAATCCTGGAACAGGACATGAATACGTGGAATACTGGGGGCCCAGATTCTGCTCATGCATCCGTTCATTAGTAAACGTTTTCTAAACCCAATGGCTATTAATCACTTATTTTGTTAAGATCATTATCATACAATTCATATCCTAGGGGCACTTTTTATTATTCCTTTAGTTTGATTAAAGTCTGTTTAACTAAAGCAGGCCTGATTTTCAGTTTTCTACCAATGAGAAATGCAGATCACGGGCCATCGAGGCACTTAATGTTTGGCCTTCATCACGTAATGCGTAAAGGTTTACTGACAGATTGTTAGGTCCATTAGATACGAACAGCATCCCCATTAAGCGGAATATTGTCTTCATCAGGCACTCCTCTTCCTCCACTGTGATATGTTAGTCTGTTGCCGCGTGCTTCCTGTAGGCTCCATTTCACACTCCTCACGTCTGAACCCTGTGCAGATTCCTGAGATGTCGGTATCCCTCATTGGCTGCAGACGGCCCTTTGGCTGCAGAGAGCTCTGCGATGATCTTGTGTCTCCTGGGTGCACAATAGGTACATGTTAATGTAATGTCAAAGTCCCTGTGTTACGAGGCAGCCTGACATAGACTGTATGCCATTTTACCCAGTTAGATTAATGCTGTAGCTGTTGGTGTGCAGCACATTGCTCATGGGCCCAATGGCAGTGTTCCCAACTGGGAACTAATAAACAAATTCCAGATACATGATTTAGTTGCGATTACCTTGCTTTCTCATATTGTGATGGTCATTTTTCCATCTGTGTTGGACAAAAGTGTCACAGTGAACACATTATATAATCACCAACTGTTTTACCCTTGAAGTATTATTACACATATTGGGAAAATGTTAAAGACGTGTGTATGTATTATACATTCCAGTCAAACTTTATTATCCTTACAGCACTAATGTGTGTGGTGCCATGTGTGTGTTATATATAAATTCTTGTACATTTTTATATTTTCATTTGCTCACGTAACAGCTACTGGCTCCTGTGGTTGAATGTGCAGATTGTAGTGATGTTCACATAGTAATAAGACATTATATATTGCCAAAATTTATCATATTTAAACTGATTGAATTTTATTTGCACGTGTGTGCTTATGTGGAGCTCTGTACACCACCATAATGGGTTTGAAAGGAAACAATTAAAATACAGACGAAGTGTATACTTTCAACTTTATTTTAAGGGCTTTGTCAAAAATACTGTATGAACCATGTAGGAATTACAACCATTTTTGTAAAGAGACCCCCCAGTTTTAGGGGCTCAAAAGTAATTGGACAAATGAACATAATCACAAATTAAATGTTCATTTTTAATATTTGGTTGTAAATCTTCCTGCTTATTCCTGCTTTTTCATTACCGCAAGAAAAAGGGTCATCACATCATCAATAAATCCAAGGGAACCAGGTCCAGTGGCAGCCATACATGCCCATACCATAACACTACTTTCATTGTGCTTCACAGATGAGGGGCTATGCTGCAGATCCTCAGCAGTTCCTTCTCTTCTCCATACTCTTCCCATCATTTTGGCACAAGTTGATCTTTGTCTCATCTACGCATCGGTCGTTTTTCCAGCACTGTACAGGATTTTTGGCAAACTCTAACCTGGTCTTCCTGTTTTTGAGGCTTGCCAATAGTTTATATCTTGTGGTAAACCCTCTATGCTTACTCTGTTGAAGTCTCTTCTTGATTGCTGACTTTGACACAGGTACACCTGCCTCCTGGAGGAGTACCTGTGGGGTAAACTTCAAGTCTGTGGCATGAGAAACAAAGCTGATCTTTACAGATAGAGAGAGATTGGTGCAACAGGAATTATGCACTGTGTACCCCTTCACACATGCAAGATTGGGAGTTTTTTGTCTGATGTTTAATTCCACCCTATTCTTTTGTGGACAGAGAGCTGTAGTTTTTTTTTTTTTTTTTTTTTTTTTTTTTTTTTGTTTTTTTTTTTTTTTTTTTAAAATCAACTGGTGTGGAGCCCATTAGGTTCTTCCTGGTCCTGTTGCATGTCAAAAATACTTGTGATGAAATTTCCTTGCTTGCCTTGAGAAAGTTTTTTGCAATGTGAAATATATTATCTGTGGCACTAGTACAATTCTATGGTGGTTTGATGCCCCAGTAATCTGCTCTGGTGGACCAAACCTCCAGAGATACCACACTCCTCCAATTTACCTTAAATCATAGTCATTCAACAGATATACAATGAATACAGCATTATTCTGGGGATTTAAAAGGACACACTACCAGGCTCATTTAAAAATATCAAAGAATCCAAATTGATGTAGTATGTAAACTGCTTCTGTTCGCTGTGTAGCAAACAAAGACATGACAGTGCACACAAGGGTGAAAGGAAGATACCAAAGACCAATGTCACTCATCATTTGAAAATATTATTTTATGGCCAAGATATAGAATTGACTTTTAACAATTTGTATCACCGTTTTAATTATTACCAGTTGTCCGTGTTCCTAATATTTAGATGACTATAGTTTAGCAAGCTCTGGTCTGGGGTGGGATCGAGGGAATGAGGACACTGGTTTCCATAACACAGCTTTTATTTAACACTGGGCAGCAGCAGAAGGCAGCAGCCAAGAAGGGGAAATGGAGGAGCTGCTCCTTAACTGCTGCCCTAAGAGCAGTTAACCACCCCATCCCCTCTCTCAACACATTGGACACGTGCAAACCCCAACAATTCAACACACTGTCCTGTCTACAGTTGAACATTAACTATGCATACACACAATACCAGTGCTTACACATAGCATTCAGCAATACAATATGATGTAAACATATTGCAAGACAGCCTGGACATCCAGTCCACTCAGGTGGTTGTGAATTTGCAGTTCCAGAGCACAGCCACAGACAAAACATAATATGTTGTGTTATTGCTCAAAAGCAGGGGTACTTAATTTTTTAAGTCCAAGAAAATTATTACTGTACTTTGACCCAAGAAGAGAATTACTACCAAAATGCTCAATTGGTGAAAACCGTGCCGTGTATCTGGTTCCTCCGGGTAAAGGGGTTTTTCTCTTACCGCCTACATTTTCCATTTTACACTTAAAGTGCTGCGGTCCTTACAGCTGGTCCCTAGCCAACAAGCCAAGCCGTAACAGTAATGAGCTAGTACTGGTAGTGTTGGTTGTTGTTAATACTTCTTGCACTGGTATATGTCCTTACTGATTTGTTTGTGCTGCTGTGCAGGCATCATGCCATCAGCATTTATCACTGCAATTCTTATTACATCATAGCAGTCCAAAGATTAGAGAAAGAAGTTTAGATTACATGACCAGCATGTTTTCTCTTCGGAAAACTGAAAATTAAAGTTAGAAGATCAGAATTACATCAACAGGGAAGATTTTCTACTTGTTGTCTTTTGTGATCCAAAATGGAAAGAAATCTGAAGAGCTTTGTGGCTTTCTCAGTGTCAGTATATGCAGTATACAATATAAATAGGTATATTCCTTCTCAACATAGATATATTTGTAAATAAAGAATTTATAGAAAGACAACAAAATATAAAGCTATTAACTATATACTTAACAACATAGAAAAATATGTCATCAATATCTGTAAAATAAGTAAATCAGACAACATTGTTTAAGTTAAGGATTGCAAAAATGAGTACACCAGTAGTTAAATTCTACAAATGTATAATATTGTAGAACTTAGTACATTCACCATTACTTTTTAGTACTGCACTGATCCCTCTTGGCATCTAGTGTACAAGTTCACGGTATATTGTCACATCTGTCTTGTTCCACTTCAGGAGAATCACCTCCTTGAGTGCCTTGATGATTAATGCTGCACAACTTGGGTCCTCCAAAGTGTAACCGTGGCTGTGGAAGAACTTTTGGGGTCATTGTCATGTTGAAAAAATGCCCAACAACCCAGGGTGTGAAGAGAAGGTAGCATCTTTTCTTTTAAGACCAGAGAATTGATTCCCAAAAGCCTTTCCCTTTGTTAATACAGGCTGTTCTTGGGAAAAAAAATGCTTGTGAAGAGGTGATAGCTTAGGAAATATTTCAGGATCACAAGTCCATACTTTTTACATTTCTGTATCACTTTTCCTACTACATTTTGACTGATTATCCTCTTTTGTGCAATGAGATCATTTTTCTTCTTAAGTGTCCAGGCAATTCTCTCCCATGTGGTGCCACTGTCAGCATCAAGTGTGCAAGTCACTCACTGGGTTAAGTACCACTCTTAACTGAGTGTGATGGTTTAACAGACTCATCTGCTGATCAGTTACTCTGCTGCAACAAACCAATTTTGGAGCTTTACTATGCAATTTTTATGAGGATTTATTCATTTTTGCAACATTGCCTTATATAATTTTGTTACAGAATCATACTTTCATGTTTAGTATTGACATATTTCATTGGCAACTAATAAACCAGTGTTGCTCAAACAACACCATTATATAGGAACCCAAAATATTTCTTACTGGTAAACAGAGAGCTGGATGTGTTAGCTGTTGGGGGGGGTGCACATATTTATGCTGTATGCTGCAAATATCAGTGAAGCTCAAGGATTTTCAGAGGAGAGCTATGCTGTTATGCTGATCTCCCTTACCGCAACGATAATTAAACTACTGTACGCTGACGTAAGTGTTGTTATTAATTAAATTTCCACGAAAGTAGTCAGTGGGGCCCAAATCATTTTCTTTCTTTCTTTTTTCATATTTTGGATTCTTAAAAAAAATCTGAAGTCAATGAAAAACACAAAGTAATAACCAGGCGTATTGGGCAGATTAGATCTGCCGAAGTAAACGTCTGACGTATTTTGCTACTATTCGATAAGTAATGCCAGTAACTGAATTGACTGTTCTGTGTACCAATAGCTCAACACTCATGTCTCTTTGTGTCTTTGTAGAACTCACTATGAAGGACGCCATGGCCAACAACAACACAGCCAGCATCTCTCAGGCTAGGAAGGCTGTGGAGCAGCTGAAGATGGAAGCCTGCATGGACAGAATAAAGGTATTAGTATAGCCTGTGTGTGTGTGTCTGTGTGAAAGGGTAAGTGGGAAAGAGAGATCAATAAATAAAACAAACATACCTATGAAGATGTGCTAAGAACATCTTATAACACATTAATCTGAACCACCTCACCTCTCTTAGGAGTTCTGATTCCAAAGCATTTTTAAGCTCACTAGAACTTACCCTGGTAAGAAGTTTGGGGTTGTAGAAGGAAAATAAGATTGCTGTCGAGATATTGCTGAAAGGTAATGTGAGCTGTAAGCTTCATAAAATTGTGTTTTTTCCTTTTGATACATTTTCATGTAAAAACAGCACAGGTATCCCTCACTATTCAAATATTTGCTATAACAAACTTGGAAGGTTTGTAGCCATAATTATGAACTGACAATCTGCTACAACAAATCTGCATCTGAAAAATTTCCACCAAAATCCTCTTAGATAAGATATATTGTAATCCCCTTTTAAGGATGTATAATGTTGAGTTCTTTGTTTTTTAGTATCATGCAGATTGTTCATCCATGTGTCCTTCGATTATACTTAACTTTTTGACCTGGTCAGGGTTGTGGTGGTGTGAACTCTGTCCTAGAAGCGCATGGTGCCAACCAAAGAGAATGTAGTCCAGAAGCGACACCAGGGCATTGCAGTATATCTTGCACATCAGTCTGAGTGACTGTAAGGTTGCAATAGAAAAGTTTTTCTCATTAAACTTTTTTTTTTTTTTTACACCAGCCTGTTCCATTTGTTACCCAGTGTTTTATAGGGAGTTGTTTGTAAATATGACTAAATCTTGCCAATACACCTAGACTCCCATGTTTTAAATGGGGGACGAGGCATTATTTGTGAAATCACATCACTTGAATGTTGCTTTGGAGAAAAGCTTCTGGAAAATCAGACAAATGCAACTGCATTTCTCCATTATTCATTTCTGCCCCATGTGCACTTGTGCTCTATGACAGCCCTCCTAATCTTTGAGCTGAGATTAAACACTTGGGCAATGATGTGATTCATGGGACCAAGTTTGAGCTGCATTTCTCCACTTCTCTGTGTCTTTTGAGAGCGTTTGAGTGAGGCCAAGTACCTTTGTCATTGACAAGCATTTCTTAAGCATCTCTGTCTGGTGACATAACTGAAACATCCTTGTCTGCAGCATTCATGAAACAGACCAAGGCCAGGTTATGAATATGCAAGTAGATCATTTGCCTGTGCTATTAAAATGTGAAGAGTCGTAAAGTCATATAAAGTTGCAGACAGCTTGAATGAGGAAAATGAGGACTGAAAGCTGGACCAACAGACTCCACTGATGACAGTACAGTTTAATCCTTAGTCTGTGTTTGTCGGAATGGACTCTGTAGTGTTCCCACGACAGACTGGTGTACCCCACTTTACAGCCTGTGCTTCTTGGGTGATGCTCCAGACCACTACAACACTGATTTTTTGTTTGTATAGCTGTTTCTGTTTGTGTATTATTGGTGCCAGGTTATTCAGGCAACAGAGATCATGCAGTCAGGAAAGGTGTGAGATGTATCTGATTTACTGGGTGATTGATACAAAGAGCAACACATCTAGGATCTGGTGATTCAGTGACCATGTTTGTGGTGACTGTTCACCAGTGTCCACAGCATTTTCTTAAATCCCTCATTCTCAGAAATGTACACACAAATTTGCCTCCACATGTTTTTCCAGTCAGTATTTCTATTGTAATACTCAAACAGGACCTGTTTACAGTAAGAATAAAATTGATCTGTCAAAAAATGCCCTGAAGAAAGGGGCTCATATCGAGCACCCTGTGCACTGGTCCCTTAAAATTTTTACTGGTGAGAAAAATTATGAGTGAAATTGCCTTACTGCTGGAAACTTTCACTTGTTACTTCATAAAATAGAGTCTGTATAAGGGTCACTGGTGAGGAACTGAAAACGCAAAGTGTTTTGATATCTTATTGAACACTGTTGGCTTCACGATCGAGAACAGAAGCTGCTGGGAGATTTGTGAGGGAAGCCATTGGGGCTTCCAAAGGGTCTGAGATCAACACCCTACAGTACAGTAAAGACACATCAGTTGTATCTGTCAAGAACCCTGCATAATGGAAGGCATCAAGAAACCAGCTTTTAACTCAAAAACAACCGTCTTTTCTTTTCCAAGTTGTACCTTGAGAACTCGCACGCTAGTAGAGATTTGTAAGACAAGCCAAAGGTAATCGTATTTATAGCAAATCAGTCCACTCCCATCAGAATGAGTAGAAAAGTTTTAAAGCAGCACTCATCCAAACCTTGCAGTCCAAATCAGCTTCCATATTTAAGGTGAATGCTTGTGTAATGGGGAAGCTGTTCTCATATTCCCTCTCTTTCTTATAGGGAAAGGTGTCATCTCTCACATTTACAGGCATAAATTCACTCAGAAATATCACAAAGCATACATAAGCATTATAACAGCATTTTAAGTCTCTTTAAATACATCCTTCTTATCAACAGTTTACCAAGTTCCTAAAGCACTACTTTCAGTGTTGTGTATTCACAAATGTTCCAGCAACAGAATATAATTTCAGTGTGAATTTACATGTAAAATATATAATCTAAAAGGAATCTTCTTCATCTTTTGGCTGCTCCCATTAGGGCTCGCTACAGCGGATCAATTGTTTCCACTTCTTCCTGTCCTCTGCATCTCTCTCCGTCACACCCACCACCTGCATGTCCTCCTTCACCACATCCTTAAATCTCCTCTTAGGCCTTCCTCTCTTCCTCTTGCCCGGCAGCTCCATCCCTAGCATCCTTCTTCCGATATATCCAGAATCTCTCCTCTGCACATGTCCAAACCAACGCAATCTCGCCTCTCTGACTTTGTCTCCAAACTGTCTAACCTGTGCTGCCCCTCTAATATACTCATTTCTAATCCTGTCCATCCTCGTCACACCCAATGGAAATCTTAACATCTTTAACTCTGCCACCTCCAGCTCTGCCTCCTGTCTTTTGCTCAGTGCCACCGTCTCCAACCCATAAAGCATAGCTGGTCTCACTACCATCTTGTAGACCTTCCCTTTCACTCTTGCTGGTACCCTTCTGTCACAAATCATATAATCTAAAAGGAATGTAAAAGTGAAAACGGTTTTTGTCAGTTTCAGTGGTTATATAGTTGTATAGTCTATATAATAGTCTATATAATTATATAATTGTTACCCCACCTTTGACACCTGTAACTTGGTACCATTGGTCAGTGCTCTGTGTCAACCAATTAAAATGATGCTATTGAATTGAACTTTGTCTTACTCACCACTCTCAAAGCAAATTATTACCAAGTTTATACAGCTGATGCCTTACATTGTTTGTTTTGTATGCTAAGCAGAATAGAGCTATTTACCCATTTATGCAGAACTGCATTTTTATTGAAGTTATTCATGGTAACTGCCTTCCCCAACACCAATAATGCAGAAGCATGGACTCGAATCGGGGATATTCAGACTGAAATGCAATTGTAACTATGGTGCTACCTGCCATTTATTGTATGTGCACTTTATTCTCTTCCATTTTCAGTTTTTGCAAATGCTTCCTCAAGCTTTTGTACTTGCTTTGGGCTTATGATGCAACAAACACAGATACAAATGAAGCACCAAAATCTGTTAAAAAGATGTAATGCATAGCAGGAGACCATACAGTGTTTCAAGTGAATACACCCTTTCCCAATTCCCCAGTCTCTACATATAGCTGTATGAGTGTTTGTCCACCGGGTCTACTTAGTGATCTGAGCTAGCAACCCAACTCAGTCACTTTCTATGACCTGAAATGTCAGACAAAAGAAGTTCTGGTTAAGTGGGGATGGACTTCTTATTTCAAGATAACTGAAGCAAATTTGTTAAAACAAATAGACATCTGTCCATACCACTACGGAGTGCCAGTAATATAAGTAATGTAAGGTTTAAAGGTGTTACTGTAGCTAAAGATGACTGAATTTAACATTTTAATGCCAGGTGTGAATACATGTGCAAACAGCACATTGCATACTTGACTTTGTTTCATCTTAATGTCTGGTGGAAAATGCCTTTTGGAGCTCTTAGTTCAGTGCGGCAACACTCCTTATTGGTTGACAAGCATTAGATATAGAAACTTTCTTTCCATCTGCTGATACTTTTGAAGATGGAAAAAAGGCTGAAAAATAAAAATCACCCCTTATTAATTAACAACATTTTGTAATTTGGAATAATGCTGTTTTTTATTGTACCAGCTGTTAGTTTTTAAAAACAGATGTAAAAATTGCCCTTAATTCCTTCAACCAAAAAAATCTTCATATGTAAGCATAACTTGAGTTCATTGTGTCCTGTGAATTCCCATTTTAATAGGCTCGTAAAATGATGTAACTGGCTCAGTAAATGTGTCTTCCATTGCCAAGGTGAAAGGCCAAGAATTTAACAAACCAAAAGGAAAAATTGTTAGCCTTCATAAATTAGCTAAGAGATACAAGGACATAAGTTTTAGCAGTAATATTAGTGCAATAACCAAGTAATTTCATTCAGCAAGAAAAGTGTTTAACTTGCCAGAACAAGGACACAAGGAGAAAAATAGTGCAAGGAACACATTAAAGGGTGTAAAAAGAAATCAAGGTCCCAGCTGAATTGCATGAGAACCACAGCAAGAGCCTAAAAAATAATTAAGAATCATGTACTTCTCAGAGTAAAATGTTTGTTCTTCAGTGAGCATCTTAGTCTTGGGACATAAAGCTGATGTCTGGATGAGTTAGGGTTGCTCTAACCCTAACCCTAAGTATGCTGAGATACCCCTTATGTGTTTATTCCACTCTGTCAAAATTTTGAAAAGCATCAGCTGTCATGCTGGTCAGTGGAGACAGCCAAATACTACCAAGGTTTCAGTGACTGAGAAGTTGGAAATTAAAGTATTATGAAGGAAAAATATTAATTTGGTTGTTCCCACTGAATAAATAGTAAAGCACAACCTATTGCACCTGTTATATCTCAGTAACAATATTTATTCATGCTTATCTGTAGGGCTCATAATTTTCTCTTGAGCTGTGTTCGGATGTGAGTTGAAATCCAGCTCAGTTTGTGTGGAGTTTACTTTTGGTAGGTTTCCTCCAGGTACTCTGGTTTCCTCTCACCATTTAAAAACTTGTTTCAGATTAATTGGAGTATATAAACTGCCATGTGTGTTGCATTGCTCTGCTGTACTCGTGTGAATGACTGTACTGAGTTTAGTGTAATCTATAAGTCCCCTTTGATAGAGATGTCAGGTAAATGCTAGCTAATAATTAATATGCATTCATTTGGAGAAAGGTGTCTGCTATATTAATAAATGCAATTCTTTCTGAAATGTATCCCATTTTAGTTGGAAATTAGTCCACCCTCAAATTTCTGGATCATTTATTTTTACGCATTTTGGATTTTACAGATTGTCATAAAAATACCAGAAAAAAGAAACTTATAAATATTGGGGAAAAAACTTATATTTCAGCATAATATAAGATAAATATAAATAGTTAAGTAATTTTTTGCCTTTTTGGAGAAAATAATTTCTCAAAAACATAAAATAAAGTTTTAAATAATAATTATACTGTGTCTCAGTAAAGAACTATCCAACCATCTCGGTTGTTAGTGTGATGAAGGCAGCACAGCCCCCCAAGTCCCTTGTAGCAGCACTCTGATCAAGTCATATTGATGCCTTGTTCACTGCTTTCTGGTTAAAATTCACTCAATTTCATGTGCTATATGTATGCATGCTTCAGTTTCAGTACTGACTTACTCTATTACATTTTATTAGGCATATGCACTTGGTTGTAGAAGTGTAGTGCACAGTGGAGTACTATGCCGCATTGTAGTAAAAGAAAAAAGTGAATAATTTGTACTTTTGATTTTCCAGACTTCTGCCATATCCAGACATAAGATAGTCTGGGAAACTGAGGAAGCCCTGTAATATATATTCAGCGCTCTGGATTCTTTGACTTTTGACCCTAATGCAGCCATCTAGCATAACGTTTGTTCATGCCGTATGCTACCATTTGTATGACAATGTTACTTTCCATCCTTTATTTTTAAGATAATTTTGTTCACTGTTGCACATGAAACATTTTCCTCTTGTGAATCTTTCTGTCACAGTGATTCACATCGAGTCACTGAGGGGCTGTTGCAGTGTTACGGTGTGAGCACAGATGGGTACTGTTGCCTGGCTGGCAGCTGTCTCCTGCCCTAACTCAGAGGCCTCTGGAGGTCAGACTGGGAGCCCACTGTGTCCGCACAGTCAGTCCCACAGCCGGGGCCCTTATCCCGCTCACAGCTCTGTTGCAACCCCTGTGGACAATTCCATGCAGCTTCAATGCACACGGCAGGCTCCCCCATTGTGCCATTTCAGTGCCTTCATGAACGTCACCATGTCTGTTCTCAGCAGCCTTACTGTAAATATTGAGTATTTTTGGATTAATCAATGTCTTTTTACCATTGCAAAATAAACCTGGACAAGGGCATGAAATGTAGGAGGGGGTGTGTTGTTTACCGCAGCAGCTGTACTCTTTATCATTTAAGATTTACTGTGCGACCATGTGCTGTGAAGAAGGATGGGGATAACACTGACAGCTATGTAGAGATGTAAGGATACACACTGCTGTCCATTCACGTCTTGCTTCTCAACCGAGTGGCTCTTTTTAACTTTACATCCTCCTATTTAGTCTGTTTTATACTGTACATTTAAGCAAGAGAGGTGGGTTAAAGTACAATTTTTATGATAAATAAAACGTAAAGAACAACACAAATGTAGAAAATACCAGTATGGTGTAGATCTGTGTCTTTACTAGGAAGCATCCCAACTCATCTGGTGTCTGTATTCTCAACCATCGATGACCACATTTTACAGTCATCTTTAATTCATGAAGCAGGACCTTTACTTCAGACTGGCATACAAGCAATGAGTGCATTAGTAATGGACTGTGGTGAAACAACCACTGCTATCCCCAAACTTATGAGCGTAATGCATTGCTGGCAGTTGGCTCGCAAGTTGCAGATATAGCTAATGTTACGCTTGGCCTTTGTTATTTGTAAATGGAGAAAGTCAGTCTCCTATTTCATAACTTGGTAAAAGATATTAAATAATTTTTGCTCATGTTTGCAAAAACCCAAAAATCAAAGATTTATTTATTGAGGGATACCTGTATAAATAACATCAGTATCAGTAGGTCAAGTCAGCTCTATTGTAGAAATTCTGCTAAAGTATTTTCCCCCTTCTTGAGTTCCCTTATTATTGGATATTTGTCACACTGAATGGTTTTAGATTTAGTGCAAAGGGAACATGAGAAAACACACAATGCAATTGTTTAGTTGTTTTTTCAGTTATTTAAGGAACAAAATTGTCTGACACCTATAACACCCATGTGGGGAAAAAAAAGTCTCCTGAATTACTCAATCCAACAACTGACCAAACTGGTATTTATACTGAGCTGACACAACACAGCCAGGCTTGACCTATATCTTGCTGGACAAAGTTCAGGTGATGGAATGGTCAATCTTTATTACCTGCTGCAGAGCTTCCTGGTCAGACGCAGTGCAGCTCCCATACCAAATGTACAACTGATTAATATATTTTTCCCCATGGCTATGGCCAGGTGTCGAAGGCTGCAGCAGACCTAATGGCGTACTGCGATGCTCACATACGAGAGGACCCCCTCATCGTCCCTGTTCCAGCCTCCGAGAACCCCTTCCGGGAGAAGAAGTTCTTCTGCACCATCCTGTGAGGTTCATACCTGACAAAGCTGCCCTTTTCAGTGGGGCTTGCCTTTTGCTGCCCACACCTCTCTGTACCCCATGGCATTGATGAGCTCCGGTTTGAGTTGTGAGCCAGCTGCCATGCTGACTGCAGAGTTGGTGTGGCTCACCAGGGGGGCATGTGAGTCCTTCCTATGGAGTCCAGTAACCATCTCTTCGTCTTTCTGCATTCCCTGTGTTTTGTTGTTAGACAACAGCAATGTGTGCTGCCTATGCAGGGGATGTTTTTAATTTAATCTTTTGTTAAAAAAAACTTCTGGATCACACAGGCCTCAGGAAAAACAATTTACCAGCCAACATGTCCTCATTTGTTCATCTCTGTAAATCCCCAGATTCATTGTTTGCTGTTACCTTTGGTCTGGGGATTCTAAAATGAAACTGATCTCATCCTTGGAAGACCCTGTTAATGTTTGTGGAAAAGTACAGATGAAAAGAGATTTCATATTAGTTGACAGTTGGGACAGTGTAAATTAATATTGTTCCAGTACTTGCTCAAATTATAGTTTTGATTTACTTTTAGTTTTCCAGATGATCTTTTCACTTCCTGGCCACAATATTTCAATAATAAATTAAAGGTTGGCATATAATTTGTAACTCAAAACCAAAAATTCAAATTCAAAAATTCAAATAACAATATAATGCCATTATATATTGCGGTTTGCAAAATATCAGACTTTTATTGCTTATTTATACGCATAGTTTTTGGCAGTGTTGGACCCTTTTTTTTTTGTTAGCCACATTATTTTTGATTTTGTTGACATTATATTGGTAATTTGGAAAAATAAATTCCCAGTGTTAATCGAAATGTGCTGTGTAAAATTAACATGAAATCAAAACCATCAAACATACATTTTTGTTTTAGCAGTAGCTTTCAATATCATTTATTTTCATTCACATTCATTCTATTACAAATTATAGCAATTCACATCATGGCTTACAGAAGTGTATGTATTACAACAGAAGCCGTAATCCTAAACCAAACAATTAGTACTTTAGTCATTTGATTAATTTTCTGACATACACTGTATTCTTTACAGGATACATCTTGGCTTTCTTGTACTGTTGAAAAATCCTTTCTGATTTGTTATCCCAAAACTTTACAGAAGGCATTACACATACCGTTATCCCATTTAGTATTGCATTTAGTTAGCCTAGGAAGTCATGAGATTTTAGTAAAGGAAAATGTTTTTTCAGGCTGTTAAATTGCTTCTTGGAAAGAAGGATTATAAATATTTATTTATCTTAAATTATTCTCTGTAGGCCACTTAATATCTTGTTGAAAATTATGCATACAGTAATTGTTTTTCCTTTTATCTCTATGTGAAGTTGTATTCAATTTGAACTTGCATTACTTTAACCTGATTTTAGGAGCTACACGTGCAGTCTGTAATTGTTTGGTCCATTTGGGCAATACTTCTGTTGCAAACAATGGATATTTCATAATCTATGTCTAAAGTAATGAAAACCACGTTAATGTTATTCATCAAATTTGACTCACACACTTTCACTTCACTGCTCACTCTATATATATATATATATATATATATAT